>VZQC01003255.1:8802311-8994811 GCA_009823505.1 Rhizomys pruinosus | reverse complement strand
GAGACAGGTGCAGCCTAAGGGGTTGGAAGACTCTGGACCTGTGGCATGGCAGCTGCCTGTGTTTACAAACAGGAGGGCAAGAGTTTCCAGGTGGAGGTGTTGCCTGAGGAGGCTGCCAATTCTGGCTAGCCAGCTTCAGAATACCCAACCTACAAGCCAACGCCTAGAAGATACTAACAGTGCTAATTAGCTGCCAAATCCAAGTTAATTAAAATCTATCAGGAGTTAAAAATTCAGTAGTGTATGCATAAACCTTATGCCTTTTTTTTTTCTTTTTCAAGAGCAAGAAAAAGTTCTGCTTCTCTAGTAAGAAGAGCCAAGGCCTGAGCATAGTCCTGGGGGCTGGACTTTGCTCAGAGCCTTTTCTTCCTGTCAGATAACGGCTGATAAATAATCCACCAGGCCACAGGACAGGAGAAGCAAATAGACGTTGTTTAAGCAGGGCCTTCACCAATTCGGCCTGCCTTTGCCTCTGTCTCTCCTCCTTTCTCCCTCTCCCCTTTCGTCTTCTTTGCCCCTCTCTCTACTCCTCGCCTGTCTTCCCCCTTTTCTCCACACACCCTCTGTGGCTGCAGACAGAGGTGTATTCTTACAATGATTCTATAAGCTGTCAGAAGGTTGGCACCCTCAACTCTGCCTGAAGGGACATCCAGCCAGGACGGCCCACCAGCAGCCCTGTGTTGAGTCCAAGGATGTAATCTCAAAGTAACAGGTGGGCATCACTAATGAGGAAAAGGCTGGACACTGACTCACCTTCTGCAGACAGCCCCTGGGTGTTGATTCCCTTAGCTGCCAGGAAATTCAAGCAGGCATCTATGTTTTCAATCTGGAGGGGGAGAAAAACACAAGATACATTTAATATCCACTGAGCCTTCTCCAGACATCCTCTGTCATTAGGAACCAATGGCAAACAGAATGAAATAAAACGGCCAATGGATACATAGAAGAATGTGGATACATAGAAGAACGTTAGGGTTCTCAAAACTTTGTCTGTACTGGCACAGGAAGCAGTTACTTAATATCCTAACTCTACAGTGCCAAAAGTTGGGGCCCTTGGATGGCTCACAGCTGCCAAAAATAACCAGGGTGGAATGAGAGCTCTCCTCTTGCTCAGTGTTGCTGGTGTGATCCTTAAAATCTGCGCAGTTGCCAGCAAATGGAGGTGGGGATGAAGGGGATGGACCCACCTCTTCCAGCAGCCACAGGAGATGCAAGCAGTCAAGCAGTCGAATGGTGAGCGGCTGCTTCAGCAGGAATCTGGGCACTGTTTGCCCACAGAATTCTTAGGCTGACAGGGCATCGCAGGGGCCTGAGACCTCTGGGATGTCTCTGTCCTTTCTGTTTCTTGTGACCAGAAGGGACACACCGGCCACGGTGTGGGGAGACCTCCGGTGTGTGTTAGGGCTGATACCAAGGCCAAGGCCAAGCCCAACCCAATGCTTGGCCGTCAACAAAAAGCAATTAAGTCATTCCCAAAGGCCTGATCTGACTTCAGCTGTCAGGCCTAATTACTTTTTATTTTAAAGGAAAATGCTCTGACTTGATGAATGTCACAGGAGACCAAAAGGAAAAGAAATTGCTTCCGGCCTGGTACGCGGTTCTTTGGATCACAGAACTCGAGTTTCCAAGTCAGGATTCCATTCCCTTCAGTAACTGGCTCATCCCACAGGGTTTTTATCTCCCTTGACATCTTAATATTCTTTTTAATATATATATATATATTTGTTTACTTAGACTTTTTTTGAGACAAGGTCTTCCTGTAGGCCCAGTTGGCCTGGAACTCAATGTGTAGACCAGGCTGGCCTGGAACTCACAGAGATATATCTGCCTGTGCTTCCCGAGTGCTGGGATAAAGGTGTGTGCCACCATGCCTGGCTCTTTTTTATTTTTTAAATGAAAGGCCTTAATATTCTTATGTATACAAACCTTTGTGGACTGGTGACAGAGCCTCACTATGTAGCCAAGGCTGGCTTGGAACTCACTATATAGACCAGGTTAGCCTCGAACTCATAGAGATCCACCTGCTTCTGCCTTTAGAGTGCTGGGATTAAAGGTGTGCACCTCCATGCCAGGCTCAGAGCCCTTCACAGTGAACACATTACTATTCTCCCCAATCCCAGACAACTGTTTGATGCTCCCCACAGCCAGAGTCAGTCTGAAGCATCGCCATCTGCTCCCTCTAATGTAAGCGGAGTCTGACTCAACATCAGTCTTCTGATGCCCATGTCCACTCTCTTCCTGACTTCCAGAATTTCCCTTTTCTGCCTCAGTCTTCAGATATTCCCAATGAGTTAACCGTACTACAAACACCTGCACAAACCATTCCTGTCTCAGAAGAGCATACATAATGCTGAGCCTGAAATGACTCTGCTGGCAATTTTAGCCCAGGTTCCCTCTCCTCCTGAATATCCAGCCCACCTTGAAGGCCTCATCAGGCACACATTTTCCTATCTCTACGAAAAGAGGAAAAAAGGCAATTTCTTGCAAATGAAACAAATGCTGATGCTGTAAATTACAGACAGCACTGCTGCCCAAATCGCCCCTGATACAGTCAGGGAAAGTGATGCTGCTTTTAACCTCTTTTCCATGTCTTCCCATCTCTCTGTCAGAAGTCATGAAGTGACCACTTGCACCCTGGAGGGAAGGGAGATGCAGAGAAAAAGGAAGAGATCACTAGTGATGCCCTGCAGTCTTGGGCAGGGGTTAGGATATAATCTGTTCCTATTTGTAAGTATAATTAACATTCTATTTCCCGGGACTGAAGAGATGGCTCGGCAGTTAGGAGCACTGGCTGCTCTTACAGAGGATCCAGTGTCAGTTTCCAGCACACAAGAGCAGCTAACAACCATCTATAACTCCCATTCCCTGGGATCACACGCCCTCTTTTGGCGTCTGAGGGCATTGCATGCACCAGTATGCTTACATTCAGGCAAAACACATATACATAAAATAAAAAGAAATAATTAAGAATTATATTTCTAAATGCTATTTTACCCTATTATAAAACCCTGCTTATAAAAGACAGTATTAGCTATAAGAAAAAATATTAACTTTTATGGCTTTTATCTGTTGTATAGAAAAATACTTAAGGAGAGAATGTGGGCCCACAAAGAGACACCATATATCCCATAAAAATACACATATATTTATTTTATTGTTTATTTTCGAGACAGAGTCTTCCTGTAGCTCCAGATCGCCTGGAATTCATTATGTAGACCAGGCTAGCCTTAAACTCAGAGATCCAACTACCTCTCCCTCCCTAGTCCTGAGATTAAAAGCCTGCACCACCACAATCAGCTCATGTATTTATTTAAAGATAGACTTTCTGTGTTGCCCAGGCCATGCTTGAGCCCATTAAGCAAACCTCCTGCCTCAGTTTCAGGAGTAGCTGGTATGTAGGCATGAACCACCATCATTTCAAAATCATGATAAAATTATGAAATGTTCTAGGTGAGACCTGTCTTCAAAACAAAAAGGAGCAGGGGAGATGGTCCAGTGGCTGAGAGCATCTCCTGCTCTTGGGAGGACCTGAGCTCAGTTCCCAACACCCACAGCAGGCACCTCACAACTGATTAAAATTCCAGTTGCACACAATCTGATGTCTGCGGGCACCAGGCACATGGTTCACACACGTACATGCAGATAAGCACTCATACACAAGAAATAAAATTAAATCTTTTAGAAATAAACAGAAATGTTATCTGCACACACATAATTCTTCCATGACTCTCCTGTAATCCTGTCCTTCCTCTTTCACATCTTAACACAGCTGAAAAGAGAGAACTGAGAGCACAGCTCAGTGACATGCACTTGCACAGAATGTACAAGGTCCTGAGGCTGATGCCCATCACTGGGAGAGTGCCCGTGAGCACTACCAATGTCCTCACGTAAAGCACCAATGCTCAGGGCTGGAGAGATGGCTCAGCAGTTAAAAGCACGTACTGCTCTTCCAGAGGGCCTCAGTTCAGGTCCCAGAACCCACACAGCTGCTAACCCCCATCCGTAACTCCATTTCCAAGGAATCTAATGCCCTCTTCTGGTCTCTATGGGCACTGCACATCATGGGCACACTTACATACATGCAGGCAAAACACTCAAACATATAAAAATTAATAAAAAACACAAAAGAGAAAAGCACTGTTCTACCACACTGCACTTCTACAGGACCCTTGCTCTGAGGGCCACAGAGCATAATTGCTTATCGTACTTATAGTGATCCAATGCACACAGCGTCATTGAAAGTCCAGGACAGTGTCCTCTGGGAAGGATGACTACATCTCAGTTCAACCATCTGCCCAGCTCCCCTTTAACATTAAATTCTATGAAAAGGATGAGTATCTATAAATAGGTCACTGTTGTAAATAGGCATACTTCATCCTTTGCTTATTTTTAAAAATGTTCTAGCCCTCTTTCATAGAATTTCATGGTTTCACTCGACATTTCTCCACTGGGTGGGGAGGAGAAGAGAAAAAAATAGCTCAGCTACATGGGCAACATTTTAGCCTATCACAGAGCAGGTGAGGAAGGGCATCCAAAGCCCATATAGTAAGAAGAGGTTGCTAACAACCCCACAGGGCTGCTCTCCTCAGGGAAGGCTTATGCAATCAGAATGCCAACAGATTGGAAGGCGGATGACTCCTGCATCATTCAGTCACCACCACTGCACAGCATTGCTCTTTGTCAGGCCCTGGGCCCTCTTCTTTTGATGGTACTCATTTCAGCAAGGATTACATGATGGAGAGAGTGATAGACAAAGCCCAGGGTTGAGTTTTTGACCAAGATCATCCAGGTCATTGATGGGGCTGGGGGTGGAACCCGGGAGGTACCACCTTGCCCAGAGGCCTGCAGAGATGCCCCAGTTCCTACCAGAGGACGTAATCAGAGACAGATGGATCTTCCAGGTGAACAGGCGGCAAGGGGTATCAGGAGCAGTGCAGCCTCCTAAGGAGCTGAAATACGAGAAGCCAAATCCAGAAGGCTGGATTACACACCCATAAAATGTGACACACACACAAAAAGCTCCATCACCATCTAAAGAGCTTTCGTAACCCACGGAACACCTTGAGATTGTTCCCGTTGCCATGAACTCAGGGCAAAGAAGGAGCTCAATCAAAAAACATTCCTCAAGTCTCAAATGCACTCTTTAATAACGTTCCACTTGGGCTAGAAATCACTCCTGACACAGCAGCCAAGACCCTCTCTCTTTTCATCTGCACCCCAGGACCAGAGTGAGTGAGGCTGGGGGGCGGCAGGAAAGGGTCAGGTCTGGATTCCAACCGCTGGCTTCATTTGGAGTGAGATCCGAAGCGGGCCTGGTTGGTCTGCTTGCGAGTACAGTTTACCTTAAGGATTTCCTCCAAACCCAGCCCAGGTAAGCAGTCCAACTCCACAGGCCACTGAGACTGCAAGCTCCCGCCCCACTCATCACAGTGCAAAGATGCCCTTGTGGCATCTGTAAAGAGGCTCCCGCTCATGTGTGATCCAGACACCCAGCATGAGCTGAGGTTCTGGTTAACATGGAGAGGTAGAGAGAGAGAAAGGCTCTTAAAAGAAAAGTATGTAAATATGACCAGAGTTGTTCATTAACACGCAGCAGCCAATATAAACTACTTTCCAAAATTAGCTAAAAGAAAACAAATCTGTGTGAAGTCTGACATTCCAGCATTGCCTGTGGGGCTAGGGATGGGTGAGAAGGCTGCTGGGACTGTTGCCATAGAGATGGGTCAAGAGCTCTGAGATCAAGTTGCTTGAGTGGGCAGGAGGGGTGAGAAGCCACTCAGAGAAGCTACCATGTAGCGTGGAGGCCTGGAAGCAGAAGAGAAGGGGAGCGAGCAAGCCAGGGAGCCCTTCCTCAGAAGTTCCCTTGTTTGGAACCCAATGCAGCCTTCACCCCATGCAGTCCTTTCTCCTGGTCTACCTCTACTTTCAAGGTCACTATCTTCTCTATGGTGTCTGGACTTGAGGTCTTCCAGGCAACTGACACAATCGTGTTACAGTTTTTGTCTCAGTATCCAGAAGCCCATCTTGCCGGGTGTGGTGGTGCATGCCTTTAATCCCAGCACTCAGGAGGCAGAGGCAGGTGGATCTCTGTGAGCTTGAGGCCAGCCTGGTTTGCATAGTGAATTTCAGGTATGCAGGGGCTATACAGGGAGACCTTATCATGAAACGAAACAACACACAAACAAACACACAATCAAACACAGCAATTCATCAAGGAAACAGCACAGAAATACCACCCAGCTAGAGAGAAAGTCAGCATGGAAGACCCACATGGAAAAGCCCACATTTCGGCCATTATCAAGGCTTGACTGGGTCCCAGGACAACAAAAAATGCAAAACTCGAAAGTACTGTTTATCTCCTTGGAAGCTTAGAGACCTATCAAATACCATCTGTTGTGGCAGTTGTCATGGCAACACCTTTCTCTGAATACCAGTGCAATGCAAAGCTCATGAAAATGCTGAATGCAAACCAAGCCACTCTCTATGGGAGCTCCAGCCTCCCAGGCAGGAATGGCAGGGCCATACAAAGTACTGCAGAGCTTTTCACTGCGCCCCTTGGAGCTCCCTGCTCTGGGAGGAGGGGCAAAGAGCTGTTCCATCAAAGTGGAGTAAGATCACAGCCATATTTCAAAATCATGAAATACCCAGACCCCAGGCAAGGTCAGCAAGAAAGTGGACAATCTCATTGAAAAACTAGTCTGACTTCGCCACAAGCACTGGATATCAGTCCAAACCGTGTGTGTGTGTGTGTGTGTGTGTGTGAGAGAGAGAGAGAGAGAGAGAGAGAGAGAGAGAGAGAGAGAGAAATCTTTATTCTGACATTATTTGCCATAAAAAACAACCATCCCTGGGCCAGCAAGACAGATTCCTGATGACTTGAGTTGTATCCCTGGGTCCTACAGTGGAAGAAGAGAACTCTTGACTGTTGTTAGCTTCTCATGTGTACCACAGCACACCCCCTGCACACACACACACACACACACACACACACACACATATACACACACAGATAATTTTAAATTAACCACTACCCATTCATTTACTTCTTCCTTCACTTGTGTGTACCGAGAACCTACTGGGTGTCAGGCAATGGGCAGGCATTGGGTCTTCACGATGGTAAAGAAAACAGACAATCTCTGAGCTTGTAGAGGCTGTAAGTATAATGCAGGTGAACAGGCATTGAGCAATGCACAGCCAAGGACATGGTGACAAGCTGTCATGGCAACCATGAAACAGAGACATGAGGAAAGTGCCTATGTGAAGAATGGACCAAGCCAAGGCTGGGTCTGGCAAGAATATCCCAAGGAAGAGACAGCATGTAAGGCAACACTTGGGGAATTCTTGTCTGTTTTGTTTGCTGATGCGGCTCCAAGAACCTGGACTAGGACTCACCACATAGTAGGTACCTGATACTTGCTGACTGAAAAGCAAAGGGAACCGTGCATCAAGCGTGGAGGAGTTAACTATGGAGGCACTCAGGATGGGGCAACAGGCCAGGCCTAGGAAATGGAAGGCTGAAAGCCTTCACAGAGGGCGAAAACACACATTCCAGAAGCCCAAAGAAGTCAAATGGCTGGAGCACACCGAACAAGGAAGAGGAGCAACAAGAGACTGCCTGAGGAAGGACAGGACAATGGCCATGCAGGAGACAGGTTGGCACAGGAAGGAGCAGAGGTAGAGAAGGACAGAAGGCAGGGCCCCCCGCCACCGCATTGCTAGGGGAAGCCTTGTGAGGACGCGCTCCACCTATCACAACAGCAGCCAGGTCTCCCTGCTGCTTTTCGTGGGGACGGCTTTGGTGCAGGTCTAGGGAGCTGGGGAGAGAGGAGGAGGCATGGCCAGTGGCTGTCAACACCGATCCCACAGAGAAGGGAGGCTTCCTGTCCAAAGGCTGCTATGTCCCTCGGAAGCCCATTCCTTGTTTCTACGCCTTTTTTCAAAAGTGAAAATCGACCCCCAAAGCAACTACCATTTGCGGATTTGTGTCCCCTGTGACTACTGGTCTCTTGAGCGTGCCTCTTCCTCTGTGATCTAAGACCCGTGTAAGCTCTGCCACCTTCCCTTTCGGTATCTGTCCACCTGTCAGCACTGGGGCCTGGCTCGTGCACCACAGCGAGGCTCAACTAGAGCTCTAACTCAGAAATGAGGGAGCCTTCTGCAGGCCACTATGGTGTGTCAATTCACTATTGGGGGAGATGGTTAATGGGTGCACAGCCAGGTAGGAGGAATGATTTCCGAAGGCCAACTAGAGTAAAGTCTATCGTAAAAAAATCAGAATATCTAGAAAAGAATCCTGTCAGTCAAAGACATGATTAATGTTTGAATGACAGATAGCATACATATTTCAGATGATCAATATACCATGTATAAAACCCTGAACACCACATACTGTATTGTAAAAATGTACAGTTATCAGTTAAAAACTTAAAGCAGTTTACTAGTCTTTAGGTTTTTTTAAAAGATTTCTGTTTCTTTATTGTTAGTGTGTTTGATGTATGCACATGCATGCACACCACAGGATGTGTGTGGGAGTCAGAGGACAAGCTTGTAGAGTCAGTTATCTCTTCCACCTTCATGTGCATTCTTGGGGATCGAACTCAGGTCCTCAGCCTGGCATGGAAGCACCTTACCTGGCTGAGCCATCTCACCAGCCCTGACTTTTCAGACAGGGTCTCAAACTCATAGCAATCTTATTTTCCCCTCCCCCAGAGCTGGGATTATGGACACAAGCCACCATGCCCAGCCAATTTACTAGTTTTTAGAACAACAAAGCCAATTTAAGTCCAGTTCCACACTCAGTGTCCCAGCCTCGGCCATTAGGCATCAAAGCTTCTTTGAAGCCAGCAAGGGCTTATCATGGTGTGTTTGACACTGGAAGGCCTGACAACGTGGAGCTGGTGTGGCTCATGACCCCACTGTCTGTCCACTTCTCTCCCAGCTTCCTTGCCTTGCCCAGCTCTTTCCTTTGATTTGGCAACATTATCTACCATTCCACTTACAGTATTTATAACATTCACTTTCCAAGACGCTGTCAAGAATTCCTTTAAAAAAAAAAAAACTTTACAGGAGTTTCTCTGATGTTCCAGCAAATGGGTGAGTCCATATGGATACAAAAAAAAAAAAAAAAAAATCCTACAGCAGGGCAAAATCTGAAATCAAGCATCTCAAATTCCTCCAGGGACTATCTTTTTTCCATTTTGTCTCCAAGCGCCTAGAATATTTCATTTTCCTATTATGTTGCAACTTCCCAATTTTCCCTTGAAACAAATCCAGCCTGAGAACGATGCTAACGCCAGTCTTCACCCTGGAGGCGCCCAGGGCAGATCCCCAGAGCTGAGCTCATTCCCTTTCAGCAGTGGTGACACTGAGGGGACACATGCCACTGGCGACGGGTGAACTCAGGCAGAGCATCGCTCCACACACCCTTCTCCCACTCCCGCCACCTCCCGGTGCCTGGAAAGCTCCTCCAGGTTAGGAGTTGACGAGGAGCAAAGAGCAACATTTACAGCACCCAACAGAGGCTTTGGGTTACCAGAGGCTAAGGAGGCGAGGAAACAGAGATGTCTGTAAACGAGTGCAAGGTTCCAGTACAAGAAGAGCAAGTTTGGGGGACTCAAAGGGTGGTGGCTGGTGCTGTGCAGCGAGCGCGATGGTGGGTCACCGCACAATGTGTATGATGCTACCGCTTACATCCGAATGTCACCCCAGGCCCATGTGCTAAAGGCTTAACCCCCAGCTTCATGGGGTCTTCACCATATGGAGTCTGAGGGAGGCCTGGTTATTGGGGGTATGCCCTGGAAGGGACCTTGAAGGCACTGCTACTTCCTATTTTGGTTTTGTTTCTTGACAGCCATAAAGGGAAGAGCTTAGCTCTTCTTCCCTGTGCTCCCCACGTGACACGCTGCCTTCCCACGAGCCCACAGCCAACAGGATATATCAGTCCTGGAGTAAGGCCTCCAAGGCCGGGGAGCCAAAGTAAACCTTTTCTTTTTGTAACCTGATCATTTCGAGGAATTTGTTACAGTCATAGAAAACTAACCTAGTACAGCAAGTTTACGTTAAAAAATTGAAACAGTATTTTGCAGAAAATTTGGTTTTACAGATATGGAAGCTTCTTGTGTCTGCATTTTCATATGCCTACACCTGCAGGCCGCACAAGGCAGGACATAAATGCAAAAACAGATATATAGATATTCCTTATGGCCAGGCCTATAGACATTCTCAGGGTGCAGTGGATCCCCAGTTTTGGAAGGACCACTCACAAAATGAGCTCAAATAGGGAATATGGTAATGGGATTGTCTGTAGAAGTAAGGCTAAAAGCTAGACTGGCTCCTAGCTTGGGGACCAGTTCCCACGCTCCAGCCTGTGCGACTCAGGTTTGGGGCTCAGCTAATGTGCCAACACCCATAGATTCTTGTTCCTCTGGGTTGTTCAGGAAGAGATAAATCAAGCATTGCAGACCCTGCACTTCCAGGGACAGCAAATACTCAGGCTGGGCTAAGCTGGAAGCAAAGGTGTTTGAGTGCTTGAAGACATCCCGCAGGGGTGCCTGGCCACTCTGCTGATGGTGGAATAAAGTTCCAGGCCTGCTCATTCTTCCCCTAGAGTCTTTTTGTTGTTGTTGTTTTGTTTTGTTTTTTGTTTTTTTTTCGAGACAAGGTCTTCCTGTAGCTCAGCTGTCCTGGAATTCACTCTGTAGACCAGGCTGGCCTTGAACTCACAAAGATCCACCTGCCTCTGCCTCCCAAGTGCTAGGATTAAAGGCATGTGCCACCATGCCCAGCTAGTCTCCCTAGAGTCTTAATACCCATAGAAATCCAATCAAAGCACCAGTCCATTTCCATTTTAATTCCAAATTTTACTACCAATCAGAGGGTGCCTCATACACGCCAGGTGCAATATTAGGAATGTTCACACTTACTACCTCAATCTATCTTTGTGTTTCAAAAGATGTTTCTAGGTTTAGCTGAGGAATTGTGTTTGAATTATATACCATGGGTGATGACTCAGATATACTTGAAACTAACAAGCAAAATAAGTTATACCAAGAAACTAGATCTGGGGACTGGAGAGATGGCTCAGCTGTGAAGAGCATTGGCTGCCTTTGCAAAGGACTCTGGTTCGGTTCCCACCACCCACATGGTGGCTAACAACCATCTGTAACTCCAGTTCCAGGGGATCTGATGCCTTCTTCTGGCCTTTGCAGGTACTGCATACATGTGGTACAATTATATGCATGCAAGCAAATACCCATACATATAAAATGAATGTCTTTAATATATTATGTGTATGAGTGCCTGCGTATATATAAGTAGACCCGAGTAATGCAATGCCTGGCTGTTAACCACTATGTGGGAATCACACTAACCACTGAGCTATGTCTCCAGCCCCAAAATGAATAAATCTTTAAAAACAGAAAGATTTAACAAAGAAACTAGATCTGACCAGGAGTTCCAAATTCTAAATATATGGACAAGGCAAGGGCCACATGTCACTCAGTCAAATTAGAATAAAAATAATGGAAAGATTACTAATAATGAAGATAGTTCTTAACTCTGCTTACTGCCAGGGTCAGAATATGAGAGCCATATTCTGTGTACCACTGAAAGAGGTACACAGAGGTCTCCACGACAGGACCTCCTGAACTCCCCAAGGCTACCCATGCAGAAAGTGACAACTTTTAGGTTGCCATAGAACAATACTCTCTATTACTGTCTATATCTGTGTAAGCATTCAGTTGAACCAAATAAATATTTCTTTTTTTTTTTTTTTTTTAGGTTAACCTCCCTCCAGCCACCAAAGTTAAATACTGACTATGCCATAAGGCATCATCTATTTATCCGAACACTAAGACGACAACACCCATCTATTCTCCATCCTCACTCACTCCAAGAACTAAAATTAATTGCTGGGTGATCATAAAAATTGTGCACCTCACCCCAATTTATAAACAAAGCAACTGGTAAGTTCTGAAACTCAGAGTCCAATCCCTGCAGAGTCCTTTTCAAAGGAGTCTCACAGGAACACTGACACAACAGACATAAAAGGACGAGATCAGGACACCTACATGGCTCAGTTGGTAAAGTCCTTGCCTTGCATGCAAGAGGACATGAGTTCTGTCCCAGAACCCATGTAGAGAAGCCAGGTGTTGTGATGTGCATGGGAGGCAGAGACAGGCAGACCCCCGGGGCCTGCTGGCCAGCCAGCCTAGCCTACTTGGCGAGTTCGAGGCATGTAAGAGATCCTGTCTAAAAAAACAGCACCTGAGAGTTAACATCCAGGATGGCCACCACATGCACACGTGTGCACACACTAAAATAGAAAAAGACAGAGCCAGAAGAAACGTCCCTCCAGAGGCTGACTCTGAAGGACCTTTTTCTTTGCTTATGCAATCACTAGAGAAATGAACAGGGCCCAGGAAGGTTTTATTCACTCATTCCCAGGCCTCCTCCTCGAAGAGCCCTGACAGCCCTTGCAGGAAAAGTCAAGGTGCAGCTCCAGCACTTCTGTGTTCAGATTCTTCCAGGAGAAGGTGACACAGAGATGAGATTCTGGTTAGCTCTGCCACTCCGTCCCCCTCTGTAGCTACTGCACTGTCCCTGCATCCACAGAACCTGAGAAGGTCACTAGAGAGAAAAATCTCAGCTCACCTCAAGCCATGTCATCAGTGGAGTCATCCCTAGGAGGAAATTAAATGGCAGGCAGGGAAAAGGCGGCTTTCACATGGTCAGAGGTGGAACATCAGGGTTCCTGGACCATCTTTGGGAGAGGCAGACATTCCTGCGGTCACTTCCAGATGGGGAAATGGAGGGGCCAAGGGCATGTCTTCCTAAATCACACTTACAGAATGGCATTCAGAACTTTAAATACTTCATAGAAAGTGTTCTGTAAGCTCTGCTGCCCCTGTAGAAACACAGGATACTAAGAAGCAAACAGAAAGTGATTGCCAAGCCAGGCAGTGAGCACTCTGTCTAGTCATCTTCCTAGGCCACGTCCTCAGCAGCATGACAAGGCTCCATACATTTTGGGCAAATCCAACCTGTCCCCCGAAAGGCTGCTTCACAGAAGATGGAATGGCTTCCTTCTGGGAAGATAGTTTGTTCATAGTGTTTTAACCTTTCAGGGACATGAGCAGCATAAATAATCACTGCAAACATTTACAGGCCTTTGTGGTGGTTTGCATGAGGCTTGCATATTTGAATACTTGGTCCCCAGTTGGTGGTGCTGTTTGGGAAAAATCATGGAGCCTTTAGGAAGTGATGAAGGAAGTTTAGGAAGTGATGGAGGAAGTACGTCACTGGGGGTGGGCTTTGAGGTTTTTGGCCTTGCCCTACTTCCTGTTTTTTCTCTGCTTCCTGCGTGTGGATGAAATGTGACCTCTCTCCTTCCTAACTGCCCAGCAGGCCTCCTGGTGCCGTGCCTTCCCACCTGTGATGGGCTGCACCCTCTGGAACCGTAAGCCAAAACAGACTATTACTTTCCTAAGTCGCTTTCGATCAAGGTAATCTACAACAACAGAAAAGAAAGGAATACAGCCTTGTTCCCAAATCAAAATGTTTCCCAGACAAGCATCTTTCAGACGATCCCATTCTTTGGCGTAAGACTTTGTAAGAAGTTCGTAATAATAATACTTGAATGAACAGAATAGCTTTGGGCTCAAAACCTTGGAACATGTGTAGGGGGCCTGTGTTTGGATGAGAATGCTCCCCCCATAGGTTCAAATACTTGGACACTTGGTGCTGTTTGGGGCAGGGTCGTAGCATTTCTAGGCAGTATAGACTTGTTGGAGGAAGCACGTTCCTGGGGCTTTTAGAGGTCATAGCCCCACCCCACTTCCAGTCTGCTCAGTCTGTTTCATGTTTGCTGTTCAGTGTGACCTCCTAATCTCCTCCTTCTGTCGCCATGCTTACAGCTTGCTGCCAGGTCTCTCTGCTGTGATGGGCTCTAACCCCTTTTTAATAAACTCACCCTGTTATAAGTTGTCTTGGTCATGGCAACAGAAAGGTGACAGACACAGGGATAAACAGGTAAGGAATGAATAGAAGGGTCTGGGACAGCAGGCTAAGGACAGCCTAAGACCCTGGATCAGACTCTCAACAATGCGTGGGAGAGGAGGGGAGGTGGGGATATGGAGATTGTGACACCTATAGCCCACACCTAATCAGAAGGAGTGGCTGTTACCCAGTGTTGGCCACATTTTGTCTAAAGAGGGCACAGTTGTAAGAGCTCTCCCCAAATGGTAGGAGATCAAATTTTATGATTCTCATCTAACTGTTGGCATCTGTTCACTGTTTGTTTTAGAAGTTCTTCTGGCCTCACACTTGAGACTTCCAGGCCACTATTTCCTACCTCTGCTCAAGTGAATAGAGGGGCTCACTGTTCTCACACACAGAGAGTGTGTGTGCCTTCGACCGCAAAGAGGCTTTCCTTGCTAAGTTCCACTTCATGGAGACATAAAAGAAAATACAAATTTTTAAAAACCACACATACAAGCACAACCCCTTTGATGCTGGGCGAACATAAGAACTTCATGAAGACATATGCGGGGAGGTGCCCGAGCACAAGGCCCAGATGGTGTTTATACAAACCATAATCTACATGGTTATAAATCATCACCCAATTTCTTGTTCTGATCAGGAAGGTCTGAGGCCTGCCCCTCCCCAGGCATAGGCCAACTGCCTCAGCCTAACTGAGCTCCAGGCAATCACTCTGCACACCTCAGGTCTGGCATGGGTGTGATAGCAATTTCATCATTCAGTTTCCACTGAGGATCTACCAGGTACCAGACAGTGTAGGCAGGTAGACAGATAAGCAAAGCGGCTCAGGCCTATTGGGGAGGAGAGTGAGCTGAAAGACATGAACACATTCTGTTTGTACTACAAAGCTTTGCCGTTATTAAACAGCATGGGGGCCTGGCTAGATGGCTCAGCAGCTAAGAGTGCCTGCTGCCAAGCCCAGTGACTTGACTTGAATTCAGTCTCTGGCACCCACACAGTGGAAGGAGAGAACTAACTCCTGTAAGTTTGTCCTCTGACCTCTAATGTAAATCATGGCACATTCAGACATGAGCACACACACACACACACACACACACACATAAAAAATAAATAAACAACATGTAAAATGTGGTAAGTCTCTTGAAAATTTTGCTTAAATGTTATGGAAAGTATGAGACAAACACACATTAGGACCAAAGCATTTCCACAGAGCAAATGAAGGTCACGGAGGCTAGAAGGAGCGGGGTGGTCACGGGCACTCTTCCATGAGACTAAGGCCACAGGTACAAGTCAGAGTGCATCAGCCTAGGACCTGCAACCCTCTCAAAAGAGTGCCCAAGGTATCCCATGTCGCCCAGAGAGCCCCAGATCAGATGTTTTGTTAAAATTAAAATACTCTTTGGAAATACTGTCACCTTGAAACAATTTTATGAATAGATATTGTACTTAAGAATATGTTTGAATAGGCATGTACCATAGAGGCTTGCCTGCCTTCCTTCCTTCCTTCCTTCCTTCCTTCCTTCCTTCCTTCCTTCCTTCCTTCCTTTTCAGTCATCTTGCTACATACAGCAGGCTGACTTTGATTCCTGGCAATCTTCCTGCCTCAGCGTCCTGAGTACTGGCATTATAGGTACGTGTCATTATATCTAACTGAGGCTTTTTTCTTGGCTCCAGACAGTGCTGGGTGAGGGTGTCATGAGGTCAGCAGCCTGAGCGTCTCCTGGGAGCTTCTAAAGCCTGGCTCTCCTGCTCTTCCCAGACCTGTGGGGTCAGAGGCTGTGGAGATGGGCCCAGAACCCACCATTTAACACACATCTCATGTTCCCTAAGGTTGGAGAAGCCCTGCTTGGAGGGGGTTCTGTAAAATCAAAGACTTGTTCTCTTGTTAACGAAAACAATCCACTATTATTTTGGTCTTTCCTTAAGTGCGGTAAGAGCTGGAAACAGTGGTACACACCTATGATGCCAACATTCAGGAGGGCACATTGCAGATTCCAGCTGGCTACATGGTGAAAATGTGTCTCAAAAAATTAAAAAGGACCCAAGCATGGTGGCAACACCTGTAATCCCAGCACTTGAAAGGCAGAGGCAGACAGATCTCTGTGAGTTCAGGGCCAGCCTGGTCTACATAGTGACTTCCAGGACAGTTGTCTCAAATGACCAAAAAAAAAAAAAGGGCAATATAACTAAGAGAAACTGTAGAGTTCCAGGATAGTTGTCTCAAATGACCAAAAAAAAAAAGAAAAAAGAAAAAAGAAAAAAGGCAAGAAACTATAAAACTGTAAGAGACAGAATGAGAGTTTCTTGGCCCAGAATTACTCAAGTTTATTGAAGGCATTTTCAAGCATTACACGTATTAAAATTCAATAAGCACCTTAGCCTGTCTCTAGGAAGCTCCCTGAATGGTTAGATCATTCAGTTTAGCCCTGCCACTGGATAAACGTGAGCTGCGCACTCCTACCCCCTAGAGCAGGGATGGAACCAGGTTACTCACATGACAAAGCTTTGACGTGATTAAATAACACAAAATAGGATCAATCTCTCATAAAAGTTGCTTAAACATCACATCAATTATAAGATAATCATCCCAGAGCTAGGAGAAGGACTGATGTTCAAGTTTACGTCTGTAGAAGACCAAAGTATTAGCATCAGCTGTGGGGGCTCAGACAAGGTGGCACAGCCTTCCCCATGGCTCAGAGTTGGCCCTGTGCACGGAGCCAAGTCATACCCCTCCCACTGTCTGCTGTTGGACCATGCAGACATGGAGACCTCATCTTCACGTAAGCCGATGGTTGAGGTACCTTGGCCAGGAAGCCCACAGAGTTCCCCTTCTGACTCTACATTCACAGTGCTGGAATCCTTCCCTGTGCGTGTTCATTTCCCTACAGTCACATGCTGGAATCCTTGTGTGTGTTCATTTCCCTACAGTCACTTGCTGGAATCCTTCCCTGCGCATGTTCATTTCCCTACAGTCACATGCTGGAGTCCTTCCCTGTGCGTGTTCATTTCCCTACAGTCACCTGCTGGAATCCTTCCCTGTGAATGTTCATTTCCCTACAGTCACAGTGCTGGAATCCTTCCCAGTGCATGTTCATTTCCCTACAGTCACCTGCTGGAGTCCTTCCCTGTGCGAGTTCATTTCCCTACAGTCACCTGCTGGAATCCTTCCTGTGTGTGTTCATTTCCCTACAGTCACATGCTGGAATCCTTCCTGTGTGTTCATTTCCCTACAGTCACATGCTGGAATCCTTCCTTGTGTGTGTTCATTTCCCTACAGTCACCTGCTGGAATCCTTCCTGTGTGTGTTCATTTCCCTACAGTCACATGCTGGAGTCCTTCCCTGTGCGTGTTCATTTCCCTACAGTCACCTGCTGGAATCCTTCCCTGTAAATGTTCATTTCCCTACAGTCACAGTGCTGGAATCCTTCCCGGTGCGTGTTCATTTCCCTACAGTCACCTGCTGGAGTCCTTCCCTGTGCGAGTTCATTTCCCTACAGTCACCTGCTGGAATCCTTCCTGTGTGTGTTCATTTCCCTACAGTCACATGCTGGAATCCTTCCTGTGTGTTCATTTCCCTACAGTCACATGCTGGAATCCTTCCTTGTGTGTGTTCATTTCCCTACAGTCACCTGCTGGAATCCTTCCTTGTGCGTGTTCATTTCCCTACAGTCACCTGCTGGAATTCTTCCCTGTGCGTGTTCATTTCCCTACAGTCACATGCTGGAGTCCTTCCCTGTGCCTGTTCATTTCCCTATAGTCACCTGCTGGAATCCTTCCTGTGTGTGTTCATTTCCCTACAGTCACCTGCTGAAATTCTTCCCTGTGCCTGTTCATTTCCCTACAGTCACATGCTGGAGTCCTTCCCTGTGCCTGTTCATTTCCCTACAGTCACATGTTGGAATCCTTCCCTGTTCGTGTTCATTTCCCTACAGTCACATGTTGGAATCCTTCCCTGTGCGTGTTCATTTCCCTACAGTCACATGTTGGAATCCTTCCCTGTGCGTGTTCATTTCCCTACAGTCACATGCCGGAATCCTTCCTTGTGTGTGTTCATTTCCCTACAGTCACCTGCTGGAATCCTTCCCTGTGCGTGTTCATTTCCCTACAGTTACATGCCGGAATCCTTCCCTGTGTGTGTTCATTTCCCTACAGTCACATGCTGGAATCCTTCCTTGTGCGTGTTCATTTCCTCCTGCTGCTATGAGCAACGGCCACAGACTCAATGGCTTCAAACCATACATTAGCTTACATTCCAGAGGTCAGAAGTCCCATGTGAGCTAAACTCCGGTTGTTTTCAGGTTCATGTCCCTGTGGAGGACTCTATAACAAGATCTATTGCCCTCGGGCCCCCTGCTTTCCTTGGCTCATGGCTCCTTCCTCTGTCTCCAAAGCTGGCAGCAAGGCTCTCTCACCTCCTGCCCCTTTTGTAAAAGATCCATGTTCCTATACTCAGCCCCTCAGATAACCATCCCATGCTACAATCTTTAGCTAAATCACAGTCAGAGCATTTCACATTGTTTCAAAACAGTGTATGCGCAGGGCAGGTCACTGGCACCAGGATGCTGCCTGGAGGTGGGGTCCTGCCCAGCCTTCCATCACTGGTGTCTAAGGTCATAGGCACCGGGGTGCGGCCTGGAGGTGGGGTCCTGCCCAGCCTTCCATCACTGGTGTCTAAGGTCATAGGCATCGGGGTGCGGCCTGGAGGTGGGGTCCTGCCCAGCCTTCCATCACTGGTGTCTAAGGTCATAGGCACCGGGGTGCGGCCTGGAGGTGGGGTCCTGCCCAGCCTTCCATCACTGGTGTCTAAGGTCATAGGCACCGGGGTGCGGCCTGGAGGTGGGGTCCTGCCCAGCCTTCCATCACTGGTGTCTAAGGTCATAGGCACCGGGGTGCGGCCTGGAGGTGGGGTCCTGCCCAGCCTTCCATCACTGGTGTCTAAGGTCATAGGCACCGGGGTGCGGCCTGGAGGTGGGGTCCTGCCCAGCCTTCCATCACTGGTGTCTAAGGTCATAGGCACCGGGGTGCGGCCTGGAGGTGGGGTCCTGCCCAGCCTTCCATCAATGGTGTCTAAGGTCATAGGCACCAGGGTGCGGCCTGGAGGTGGGGTCCTGCCCAGCCTTTCATCACTGGTGTCTAAGGTCATAGGCACCAGGGTGTGGCCTGGAGGTGTGGTCCTGGCCCAGTCTTCCATCCTGAGTATCTACTTTCTAAGCCTCAAGAAACCTCTCATTGCATAGATCAACAGGGGAGGGAGTATGTGACATTTGATGGGTTGGGGACTGCCCATCTGATGGGCACATGATGTGAACCCCTCATGCCTCTCCCCTTATAGGCTAGGGATGGCACCCATCTGTTCTCCTTTAGAAGAGAAAAGCCATCTCAAGGAGACAGGTCTGGCCCAGCTCACATATCCAGCAGGCCTGCCGCATTCCAGTCAATGAGCATCCTTCACCCTGAATCTCCTTCCCATAGCAGAATGGTTCACCCTGGGCTTCCGTTTATGTCCCTATGAGGAGCTGGGAGCACAGTGAGTGCTCTGTCAGTCTGTCAGTCTCTTCTTCTTGGATCAATGTCCTTGCATGCAGAGACGTGTACTGATGAAGAAGTTCAGTTGAGCCAAGCCTCCAGCATGCAAGCCTCAGGGTGCCACTTGTCAGCCGGGTGGCCTTGAGCAAGGACCTAACTGTTCTCTGCCTCCATTTCCTCCCCTGTAAAGTGGGGATCACTATACCTGCCCTCATGTGATTCACGAAAAGCAAGTCAGTCTAGACAAGTATCTACAACAGTGTTCAGAGCATGGTGTGTATAGGCTGTTTCCTACACAAAAGGAGAGTACCAGGGACACCTTTGTGGTGGGAGTGAAGGGAAGGGAAGCTCACCGTGACCCTGAGCTGGCCCTGTAGAACACACCAGAGGAGGCCTGTACAGGATCCTCCTCACAACTACAGGAAGGAGCTGTCAGGAAGCTGAAATGACCCCCAGCATAGGTCATGCAATTGGCTGATTATCTTTCTTGACTCCATGTTAATCTCTGGTAGCTGAAAGGTTGGCTCAACATGCTCACCTCAAGCAAAACCAAAGAACTCAAACTAAAAATGAGACACAATTCCTAACAGTCAGAATTTCCTACTTGGGCTGTCTGGATGGACCTGGGAAGAATTAAGAGAAGAGAAGACATTAGTAGAACAGTTTATATCCAAATACCCAGTGCTCCAGTACTTGCTCAATTGAAGATAATGAACTCAAACTACATGCTGTGATCCTTCTCACACAAACATACAGTGGGAGCTAGTCTTCTTCGGCTTCCTGTACATCTATCTATTGGACATGCACCAACCACCTGACCACCCGACCACCCAATCCACCCGATGCCTGTCAGTCATCTGGATGGCAGGGCTGCTCAGGTGACAGAAATACAACTCCTCTGAGAAGACCAGCAAAGAGAGACACTGGGTGGGGGTGGGGCATAAAAGACTGACAGGTGCCTAATTACGTCAACTCCTGAGGAAACAACTGCCCCAAGTGTTAAAGGCCACGCTGCCTGTGCGGCTAAGCAGGAGATCGCTCCCAGGAGACCAGAGAGTATGGATCAGGCTTTCTCATGCACCTTGGGGTGGTGAGCCCAGTAGACAGAGGACAATAACTAGACCCCGAAGGACTTTCCGTTTTGTTCTTAAGAGCACAGGGAGCCAAGGACAGTTTTAAACAGAGGCATAACTGAGGGAGAGTGATGGAGATGGCCCCAGCCACGCAGCCACTTCCCAGCCACGCAGCCACGTCCCGGCCACACAGCCACGTCCCAGCTGGGCATGCTGAGTGGGAAGCCATGCGTACTCCCTTGGTTCTGGCTGCTCTCTACTTGGCTATAAACTTACATAGCCCTTGAGCTTTTCCTCATTCCTTCTGGGTACTGTAACATGTGTGTGCCCTGAGGGCCATGCAAAAATAGGCCTCGGATCCCTGGGTGGAGAGGACTCAGCTGCCCAGGGATCTCAGGCGCTCCCGCAGGCATGCGGCTAGCTTGCTGGCAGCTGCCGGGAAGGCTATGGGTCACTGTGCCTGGAAACCTGATCTGCTTGCAGATGGCCCTCTCCTGGCCCAGGAGGCACCATAGAGAGTGAGACCAAGAGACCTGGCGCCGAGAGGCATCTCAACGTGGGCCACCTGCCTGGTGGTGGCATGTGGTTCTCAGTGACAGGTCAACTCAGGCCTTTACCAGAAATATCCAGGCCCCTCCCTTCCTGATAACTCCAGCTAGGCCTGGGTGCTTCTGTCTCCAAGGACAACAAACATGGAGAACAGAACTTTGATGGTACCTTTTCTCCATCATGGGAGTGAAGACTATAGTCTCCAAAAATGGACAGACTTGGTAAATAACCAGTTCTAAAAATCCTTATTCCTGGTATGCAAATATAGTGTCCTAGCTCGCTGTCTACTCTGTGATGAACGCCATGGCCAAAAGCAACTTGGTGGGGAAAGGGTTTGTCTTAGAAGTTACAGTCCATCATGGCGGAAGTCAGGGGAGGAGCTCAAGCTGGAACTTGGACACAGGAACTGAAGCAGAGACTGTGGGGACCATGGGAAATGGCTTCTTACTACCTTGCTGTTCCTGGCACCTGCTCAACCAACTTTCTTATACAAACCAGGACCAATCTGCCCAGGGGTGGAACTGACCAGAGTGGACTAGCCCCTCCCCGACCAATAGTAATCAAGAAAATGCCCCTCAGCCATGCCCACAGGCATGCCAATCTGGCGAAGGACATTTCTAAACTGAGGTTCCTTCTTCCCAGGCGTCAAGCTGCCAACCAAGATTAGCCATCACATATGGATGAAACCAAAGCAAGACGACAGCTCCACGTGGAAGCAGTGGCCACGGGTCACACTAATTGCCAACGTGATGAGATTTAGAATGACTAAGGAAACAAACCTCTAGGGGTATCTATTTCTAGGTTATCTGGGGTAGCAAGATGCACCCTAAAAGGGGGAGCACCACCCCCCAAGCTGCAGTCCTGGACGAATAAAAGGAACAGGAAGCTAAGCACCCCCATTCAGCTCTCTGCTTCCGGAATGTAGAAGCAACGTGACCAGCTACCCCGAGCTCTTGCCTTCCCAGCCAGGACAGAAGGATGGACAGCCGCCTCCCGCTGGGAGCCAAAAAATCCTTCCCTTCCTACTTGCTTCTGTCAGGTATTTGTCATAGCAACGAGCCATGTCCAGAAGTACGTACACACACCACACACATCATTTCACAGAAGCTTCAAACCAATGCCAGAGGTAGGTACTGTCAGAAGCTGGTCCCGAGAAATTAAGCTGCACAGCATGGGATGCAGCAATTGACCTTGAGATTCATGTGCCTCAAGGGGATGGATGAAGACCAAATCCAATCACAGAGGAGGGAGAGGGAGGGGAGGGAGGGGAGGGAGGGGAGGCAGGAAAAGAAAAGGAGGGAGGGGGCGTCTGCCCCCATTGCTGCGTCTCCCCAGGTTCCACTTTAGCAGTTGGCCATGGAAGCCCCAGCCTAAGCTGCCCACTCTTCTTGTTGCAGTCCACCTGGTCACTCACAAATGTGGGGTCCGCATACTCTTCTCGTGGAACTTGTTGGAGTTTCAAAGCACTGCCCTCCCCTTGTTGGCTAACTGTACACCCTACCATCTTGGGAACTGCGATGCTGGCATTTCCCACAGGTGAGGGCGAGGTGCAAAGGCTTCCACCTACGAAGCAGGGGTGCCGAGCCTCCAGAGGGTACGGGGCTGGGCTCTGGGATCCTCCATCTACTTGGGCCGTGTGCAAAATCCTGGGGTCTCTACTACTCGGGAGGAGAGCTTGGCATTTTTTTCTCTATGTTCCCAAGTGTTCCATCATTAAAGACATGAAGCACTAAGCAGTTAGATGGTGCCATCATTGTTGTCACCAAGGAAATCACCATGGACTGGGTACCTGCCATGCCAGAGAATGGAGGGACCAGCTCACCTGCTTGGCGAGAGAGGTGAACCCAGGCTGTTTACACAGCACCCTGCTGACTTTCCTGTATGTTGCCATTTTAATTATCGTTTTTTCATTGCCTCATTAGTTTGCACAAAAATCTTTATGAGGTATGTATTATTATCAATCCCACTTCAGAGGACAGAAAACCTGAGGCTTCAAAAGATTAAACAATTAGCTCAAGTCCATCCACAGAACGGCAGGCAGGGAGCTCAAGCCTGGCCTTGCGTAGCTCCTGGCCCATGCAGCCCTGGGTCTAGTTCTGCCATGGCAGAGGGCAGAATGGCTCCTAGAGAGGCACAGAGGGACCAGAGGGCAGCTGGGAGGCCTGGCTAGAGGGCAAGGCAGGCCCGGGGCCTCTGTCTACAAGGGCCACAGTCCTCCCAGCCCTGTGCCTCCCGTAATGGAGGACAGAAAGCCAAGCTGCTCAGAACATGACTAAGAGAAAAGCTCTTGCTGCTGGCTCTCCCAAGCTCCACAAACCCCAGAGCCTCTGCTGACTTGGGGGGCATGGAGTTTGAAGTGAGAAGGCGTGACCCTGCGCCCCCCAGCACCCTCTGGCCAAATGCCAAGCAATGTTTTTCCTTCCAAACTAGTGCATCACTCTGCTGTGCAAACCATGTGAAGGCCAAAAGGATGCCCCTCAGTGACCATGGCAACAATACACAGACAAAACATTTCAACCAGCATTGACGCACACACAAACTTACTTAGGGGCCAATAAGACGTGCTTGGTGGTGGGGGGCTCATATCTATACCTCTATGTCCAAGGATCTGGCCCCCAAAGTAGCAAAATCATGCTAAAATAGGCCAATAGATTCTGTAAAAACATCTGGATGCCAAGCTTACACTAGAAAAGCAGAATTCTACTGTTAATTCTTTGTATTATCCATGCTGTCAAGGTTCATCTTCTGAAGGGCAAGAGCTGGGCACAGAGGGTCATGGGTGTTGTAGGAAGAACATCAGGCTGGAGTCCCGGAGATAGCACTGTACAACCCAGCACATGGGCTTCCACCTGAAAGGGGTGGGGTCGTGGCAGCCACAGCAGATCAAGAGGACCGAATGTGCCTAGCACTATGGAGGGGCCAATAACCGAAGCATCACTGCAGACACTTGTAAGTGCTGACAGGAAATCCCCACCCCCACCCCTCCAGTCCAGCTGGGCGGGGTTTGTAGTTTCCAGACCCCATCACTAAACCCTCATCAATGCAAGTTCATGGCTTTTCCTTTAGAAAATGTCACCCTGGGACTCCCCTTGGATATAGCAATCTGGGGAGAGTTAAAGTGGACTTATCCCAGGTCTAAAAATACCTCTGTGCCTGAGAGGGATCCCACCTTTTACCCTGGGCACAACAGGGCAGGGGGTGACACTGCAGAGGGGCCAGAGGGGCTCAGAGCTGCAGCTCTAGGTTTTAGAGGATCAGAGACGTGTTCATATGCCCTTCCTCTGTGAGAGCCAAGGCATCCTCAGGTAAATGGAAATGTGGAAAGGGCTTTGTTCATGCCTGTGTCTCTGCTGGGATCCCCGTTCCACATATTATCATATGTGCTGAACCCTCTGTCTTCCGAGATTCCCCTCTAACAAGGCATTGCCCTGCGGTGGAACAGGCCTGTGCTGTACACAGGTGTCTGTGGGAGCTGCTGCAGATCCGAGTGTTCTAATTGTTCTCTGGTCTCTCACCCACTCATCTACCTGCCCTGTGGGCAGAGACTGCATTTTGCTGCCTGCTCTTCACCTGGCACCAGCAGACATCACGTGACTGCCTGGCTCTATTCTACGTCTGCTCTCGCCTATCTGTCCTTTAAAAGAGAGCAGGACTCAAAACAGGGTCTGAGTGTGATTGAAGAAGAAACTAGAACTCCTGGCCAAACTTGCAGGCAAGGAAACAGTGAAGGGGAAGGGAAAGGGGAGGGAAAAGAAAAGCTTGCTCCTCTAACAGGGCTCACCGGCCAGCCGATGAGTGAACCCCTTGAGAACTGGGGTAGCACGGCCACCCCCTCTTGAGAACCACGGTAGCATGGCCCCCCCTTGAGAACTGGGGTAGCACGGCCACCCCCTCTTGAGAACCAGGGTAGCATGGCCCCCCCTTGAGAACTGGGGTAGCACGGCCACCCCCTCTTGAGAACCAGGGTAGCATGGCCCCCCCTTGAGAACTGGGGTAGCACGGCCACCCCCTCTTGAGAACCAGGGTAGCATGGCCCCCCCTTGAGAACTGGGGTAGCACGGCTACCCCCTCTTGAGAACCAGGGTAGCATGGCCCCCCCTTGAGAACTGGGGTAGCACGGCCACCCCCTCTTGAGAATCAGGGTAGCATGGCCCCCTCTTGCCCTCTACGGTTGCTTTTTTCAGCTGCATTCTCAAAGGCTCCTGGTTGACAGACAACCTGTTTCCATTTTGTGGGGAGTCACCCTCCCAATAGAATACCCTTCCCCAAGTTTTCATCTCACTGTGTGTCATCCTTCCTCTCTCAAAAGACGCTCTCCTTCAAACAACAGCAGCAGTCATTCCCGATCCTCCTAAACAACGCTTAATGGGACGAATGTTCTAGGAGTCTAGAATTGGTGGCTGCCATGTTGCATGATACTCTCCAATTAGGTTTCCCATGACTACACAAGCTTTAACCTGTGTGTGATTGCACACACACACACACACACACACACACACACACACACAGAGAGAGAGCTATTCAGTGAGCCAGCAATACCTAAATTACTACATGGGCTGGTAGGCTCTGCGTTGTGTACTGGTCACTGTTTATGATGCACAATAAAGGACAACAGCCATGTTCTCCTTACCACCAACAGAACAGAATGCCTGTGGTAGGCATTCTGCATTTTCTTGAACTCACATCCTGTTTACTGAACCCTTCCTCTGCTAGGTTTGCCGTAAGACTTGGTCTGCCTCCCCATGCCAGACTGGAACTAATTATCATAGGCAATTATAGGATTTTATATTGCTGTTCTAAAAACACACACAGCCCCACCCCCGCCACAACATAACTGAGTTGTGGAGAAGCCACGAGATTGCCTTGCTGTTAGGATAGTACTTATGACAAACACATTCGCAGATAAAAATAAATTTGCAAAGAAGAATCTGAGATGGTAATATTTTATAAGCTTGAAAGTAGACTTTAATAACAAGCATCACTTCCAATAGACAGAACAAAAATACATTACCAAATAAAATAAAAGGCCGCCTACCTTCCAATGTCACCTCTACACACACGACAATCGGCTGGAACACACGTACTGACACCCATCCCAGGGGAGAGGAACTCCTGTCATTCATGTGAAGGTATCACTGCATATGTAAAATTCTTGCACTAAAATTAAGTCTTCTATCATCCAAAATTTCTCAATTATTAATATGCCAGACAGCTGCAGTAGCATTAGTAAAAATAGCAGCCCAAGACTTCTCCAAAGTCAAAGCAGCTCTGAGCATCCTGCTGGGGGTTTCTATGGAAAGAACGGCTGGTCTCTGGATCAAACGGAAAGAAATAGAGCCTCCAGCGGATTCACCAAGGGGAAAATAATTGTCCCAGAATTTAAACTGGAAAATGATGCGCCACCTCGCACACATCAGCCTCTTTAAAAATACAAACACACTGAAAATATCGTCTGAAAAGGCTTCTTATGTCCAACTAACTCCTCAGGACACAAACAACTCAGAAAACTAAACAGAACTTAAGAAATGCCAGTCGCTTTGGCCGCCCCCACTACACCTGTCAGATAGTGCAGTGTGGGGACAGGGGTGGAAAATGTCATGGCCTTTTTCAGATTTCTCAGAGCAAATGATTGCCTAGGTATCAGGACATCCTAACAGACCCTGACAACAAAGTCTTGAAGTAAATGGCTGAGCACTGCAAGAGCCAGAGATTCCCACTCTCTGGGCACAATGATCAATCTTAATTCAAAGGGATTACACAGCACAGGGAGAGAAGAGATTTAAAGATTAGTTTTTAAAGCGTAACTCCACCGCTCCAGTGAGGACATCGCGTATCAAGGTTACCGAGCAGAGTCCAGACGTGACTGCTCATTCCCCTTCACCTCACAGTGTTAATTTCACAATCAGACTACCTGCCCCACCACAAATCAGTGGGATCTCATCACCCAGTCTCTGCACCTCACAGGGACAAAAATTGTTGCCTGTCTTTGATTGACAAAATCTTCATATTCTAAACATGCATGTATCTGTGCCCATTCTGTAGAGCTTATGTCTGAATAAATGCCAACAAATGTCTCAGAAGCAGAGGCTGGCTCCTTGACACTGTGTTAATATAACCCCACGGGGCAGAGTCGGGTGTAAATGTTTTTAAAGCTGGTCAGGTCTTTCTTTTAGAGACATGGCCTACTAACCCTGCACAAACACTACCCAGGGACCCACTTACCATTTGCGATCTGTTCTTTGGACAGCCATTGATGTCTTCAATCTTTTCATTTGCTATAAAAGGAAACACAAATCAGGAAAACAAATAGTCAGTAGAGAGACACTTGAGGCCACTCAAGTCCCAAGGCCCACACTGGAGTCTGATCACGGCTGCATGTGAAATGCTGAGACACATCTAGCAAGCTTCTAGCAAGCTTCAGGAATTACTCATCGAGCCACCATCCTCCGGGGACAGCTGGGGCAAGGTCACCATCACTTAAATCAGAGACAACTGCACTGACAGCGGTGCAGCCATGAAGGAGCATCACGGCAATGTCTGAGCCTGGGAAGTAGAGAGCTGGGATCGCACTTTCAGGCTCAAAGAGACATTTAACTGTAGCCTCCCCACGAAGTGACCCACCTCTAGCTCAGCCTGTGGGGACAGAAGCCACTGTGAGAGCACCGCTCCACACCTGTAGGCGCAGTATTACCCTTGCTTTGGGCTGTCCTGATGCCACCCAGTGGAGGCCAGTGGGGAGACGGAGATGGTGAGACCCAAAGTGGTTTGACCAAGGCCACTGTGCAAGCCAAGTAGACAAAGGTGTACACAGGATCGACACCTGCATAGCACCTCTCTACTGAAAGGAAGCAGTGCCCCAATAAACAGGAATGGAGTATAACGAGGAGCGGGGAAGTCCACTTTCCAGGGGTGAATCCCTGGCAGAGTACAGCCCGAGGTATCTGCAAAAGGGTTGGTGGTTGCAGCAGGAGAAAGCCAGGGTACGCAGGAGAGCACTGGGGTAGACACTGCCATCGGAGTCGCCTCTCCAGTGCTCAGCAGCCAGGCCACCCAGCCATTGCTCAAGCTCCCTAGGCTACACATTCGTCCTCTACAAGACAGAGCCAACACCACAAGGGGCTATGAGGATGGGAAAGCAGGAGAGCAGTCAGACAGCACGGTGCCCGCACACAGTGGTGCTTTATAGATTATTGTCTTTGTGATACGTATATATTTTGGTCTTTTTGAGACAGGGTCTCCTGGAAGTCCCAGCTGGCCTGGAGCTCACTATGTAGACCAGGCTGGCCTTGAACTCACAGAGATCCGCCTGCCTCTGCCTCCCAAGTGCTAGGATGATACATATTCTTATCTTGATGACTCCACCTAAGCTGGGCTCAGAAACTCAGCCAGGCCTCCATGGCAAGGAACGAGGGGTTCTCAGCCTTTGCTCTCTCCAGCCCCCAACTGTTCGCCTTGAGCCCCAAGCCCTGTGCTGCTGCAGCACAAAGCACAGGTAGGTCACTGCTCTCCAGCCCTGCACCTATGCAATCTGCTTCTGTCATCTCACAGGCAGCGCCCCTCACTTTGCGTCCCCAGCCCAAGCTGCAAGTGCCTGTCAGGCGTGCCACTGTCACTTTTCACATTTGTCTCCTCAGAGCTCAAAAATGCTGGCAAAGTCTAATCTCTCCCAGTCCCCCAAAATTCTCATCAGATTTTAATGAATGTGAAGGCTAAAATTTCCATGGAGAGGAAAGATAATAAACAACGTGAAAAGGATCAATAGAATCAGAGGGTCCCAAGCCTGCAAGACTTCAGAGCGCCTAGCTTGCCATAACTGTAGATTGGGTTTTTATTTTCTCTAATGCTTATGTCTTGAGAAAGAAGCTCACAGAGGGAAAGCAAGCTAGGGACAAGAGATTCTTAAAATCTAATCAGCACAGGCTACCCTGGTTAGTATGGATTTGCCTGATTTACGCCTACCAAAGTTGTTAGATATTTAAGGTGGTGACCCACCAGGGAAACCTTATGAGATTCAGTCAAAGATTTCCAACTCTACTTAATGTAAGAACACTGGGCTAGGAGTGTCAGAAAAGAATATGAAGAGGTGCCCAGTGGCTGTGGCTGTGGCTCATTTGTAAGCTCTTACCTAGTATGAACAGGCCCTGGGTTTAATCCCTAGTGGAGGAAAGGAAGGGAGGGAGGAAGGAAGGGAGGGATATGGGGGAGAGATAGGGAGGGAGAAAGGGAGGGAGGGGATGAACCAGTAGACCAGCTCAGACATCTTCTCTTTAGTTGATCAGAAAATACAAGAATACAGAACAGATCACTGTCACATAAACCCCACAAGGACAGGGATTTCTATTGGCTTCATTTCTGACTGTGACCCCAGAGCACAGGGCAGTGCCTGGCATAGCAGCCATTCAGTAAATATTTGCCCAGTGGAATGAAGAAATGAGTATTCTGAACATTTCAGGGAACCAAGGCTTTGCTGCCCAGTCGGAGGCAGCTGTCCCTTCTCGGGTAAATATAGACACACACACTGAAGAGAGGAGAAGAAGTGAACACGCTTGACAGATGACATTCCTTCTTGCGTGGGAAATTATGGTCGGCACAAAGGCTGGCCTGGGGTTTACTGTGTTAAAGTATGTGGTTCTTGAGAACAGACGACCAAGGTGTCACCCATGGCATGGTCATGAGAGGCAAAGTTGGAGACCACTGGGTGCTGATCAACGCCTGCATTCAGTACCCACTTTCATGAGTCCTGGTCAGCGCCTACACAGCGTTGGATCCATCAGGGCTCATTGCAGTGAGGCATGGGAGCCTACAGAGTCACTTGGGGACACTAAAGATTCTTTGCTACATGCCTCTGGATAATGGAAAGAGAGAGTTTGGTCTAATCGCCCCTCTAAATCTCACATGTGGCTCTTCACATAAGCCGACTCCTGTGCTCTGTGCATTTAAACACCATGGCTTCAATGACCCAATACTGCCATTTACAGCAGTGAAAATAACCCTACAGGGTACACCTCCTTAACGGCCGCTTAGTCCACACAAAGGGAAGTCAGCAGGCTAATCCAAACTCGAATTAAATGCTTTAAAAAACCAAGTCCTGGGTCTCCTAGTTTCCAGTTTTATATAGCTTAAATACTTCTTTACTTGGCTCAAACCCTCAAGAATTCTTATGGTTGTCATAAATACTCAGAGTACTAATTAGGAGCGGCCCTGGTTCAGTTCGACCTCAGAGCCAAATGTATTAACTCAGGGTAGGGGGGTCTTTGGTTTGAGCCCAAAAGCAGATAATCAAAGAAGCAAAACATTTGTCCCCAGAGTGCTCAACCGTGATTAAAGCCAGTATCTCCAAGAGTCTATGGTAATTAATTTTCCCCCGGCCTGTTCAAGACATTCTTAGCCCCACCAACGCTGTGATCTGTCTGCATGCAGGGCACCAAGTTAGTGATCAGAAACTATTAAGCACAATAAGGATGGTTGTATCAGACTCGCTGCCCTTGGAAAGACCCATTCAAAGCATGCAGGGCATTTTAACATCCTTGGCTATAGACATCAGGAGACACAGACACAGACACAGACACCGAGAGAGAGAGAGAGAGAGAGAGAGAGAGAGAGAGAGAGAGAGAGAGAGAGAGAGAGAGCACATACTAAAGATACTAAAGATTCTTTGCTACATGCCTCTGGATAACAGAAACAAAAGTTTGGTCTAATCGCCCTCTAATTCTCACTTGTGGCTCTCCACATAAGCCGACTCCTGTGCTCTGTGCGCTTAAACACCACGATGTCCTGAACAGCAAAGGCTTCCAAGGACCACAAGCAGTGGAAGTCACTGACAGAGGGGCACATCTCACAAAGGCAGCCCAGCTGGGTGGAAAAGGAGAGCCAGTCATTTCTTCCAAGGTCTCTCCTCTCACTGCATCTCCTTTGGTATCTCTCCAGAGTGACAGCAAAGTACACAGATGGAAGACCCCCACCTTCCTCTCTCCACGTGGCTTTTGTCACCCCAGGACCTTCCAGGTACCTGGACATGCAGTAGGATGAACAGGCAGCTCGGGACTCAGCATGCTCACACCAGCAAGAGACCCAACCCTCTGTTATCAAAGGCCGGGTCTTCAATGGTACTTCCCACCTACCTGACAGAAGGCAAGATAGGGAATTCTGGGATTCCACAGGCAAGTGGGCGCCCGGGACAGGCGAAGACCCCATTCCCTCTCTCCCTCCTCCCAACCTCTCTTTTTCTCTATATAGGAATACATACTTTTTAATGAGTCATCTTATTACTATTTTTGACAGAGTCTTGGCATGTGTTGCTTAGGCTGGTCTTGAACTCCTGGCCTCGAGTGGCTTCCCTGCTTTGGTCTATGAGTAGCTGGGATTCTATAAGTATGAATGCATAGTTCATACTCTGTCCCCCTTGCACTTCAGCGAGGATTTCCAAAAACCACAGATAACATCTTTCATGGTATAATTACAAAACTCAGAAAATGTAACACTGCTGTGACGCCAGTAGTCCAGTTGTGTCAACAGACTCAACACTGTCTGAGAACATCCTTCTTCAGTCTTCTTCATTCTAGAATACTTTCTCACTTTGTCTTTCAAAGCACTGATGTTTTTGAGAAATATGGGCCAGATATAGCCCAGTTTTGTTGCTGGCTTAAAAACTGTTTTTGACAGGATGTTATTACACAATTTGGGTTTCTCTGAGATTCTCCAGGTAGTTTCAGATGCTCTGCCCTGACTGGACTGCCACAGAAGTTAGGTCTTGGTCATCGTGGTACCACATCTAGCTCTCTCCAGAGCTGGGATTTCTCATCCCATGACCATGATGTGTTCTGGCTAACCCTGTCATGGCCACCAGATCATCTCGCAAGGAGCCCACAAACAGGAACGAGACTCCGAACTCTGCCTTCCCCAGGCTCTCTCTAGACTTGGCACCCAGGAGGGCTTTGCCCCAAAGCCTGCGGCTCCCTCTGCTATCATCATCTTCTTCATCATCATCATCATCTCTCCTAGAGAGCCAGCCTTCTGTTCTCCAGTGATGTGCTAGTTTGTAAGTTATCTACTTACTCTCAGGACAGCTCATATTTTAATCCGTGATTATAATCCACTAGTGCTCTCAATTCATTCTAATTCCCCAGATTAGAATGTTCTTTGTAGACCTGAAAAGCAGAACTGGTACTTATGAGACAGTAAGAAAAAGACTATGCTCAGCCAGACATGGTGGTGCACGCCTTTAATCCCAGCACTTGGGAGGCAGAGGCAGGTGGATCTTTGTGAGTTCAAGGCCAGCCTGGTCTACAGAGTGAGTTCCAGGATAGCTGGGGCTAGAGGGAGACCGTGTCTTGAAAAGACCAAAAAGAAAAATAAAAGGAAAGAAAAAGACTCTGCTCAATCAAAGACTGGCTGCTGTGTGAACATTCATATTCCCACCCCAAAATTCATGAGTTGAAACTTAACTTCCAATGTATGGTATCTGGAGGGCCTTGTCTCCAGACGCCATCACGTTGAGGACAAAGCCTTCATGAATGGGATCATGGGATCGGAGAAACCCTTATAACAGAGGCCCTGGAGAGACTTCTCGCCATCCTCTCCCCTCCTTCCACCAGGCGAGGACTAGATGTATCTATAAACCAAGAAACAGGCCTTCCTGGACACCAGATCTGCTGGCCCCTTGATCTGCCCAACTAGTGCCAAGTAGATGAGGCACTCGGCCTAAGGGACTGTTATATGGCAAGGTCAAGACTAAAGGACCCCAACTGCCTGAGCTTCCTGAAAGAGGGCGACCTGCCCACAAGAGGAAGCCTCGGACAGCTATCCATAGGAGCGATCCAGGGACCAGGTTGTACCTCTCAAAGGCGGCGCAGAGAAGGGGAAGCATCTGCACCACCTTTTGGGAACTAACTGAGACAGGCTTAAAGGGAGTAAAGTCCTCCCAGCTTCCCCTAACCTCACCTCACTACATGGCAGCCCCAGGCTAAATGCTGGGTTCCCAGACAGAACCTCTGACCCAGGCCTAGAGAGGACAAAGCCTCCAACAGAGCTGGACGGAGGCCCCTCCAGCTTTGGCTGACAAGTAAGACAGGTACCAGTGGGAGGGAGAGCTGGGCTTCCGAGCACGAGCAGTCCAAGGGCAGCCTTACCCAGCATGGGTGTGGCCAGTAGGGCTCTAAATCTGGAAAACTGCTGTGTAGATATGTGCATGCACATATTGGTATGGATCAAAGACGGCTCCACTCACAAATACATTTTATGTTTTCTTTAATCAGCATAAAAATGAAGGAAACACTGACTATGGAAGTAGAGGACAGGAATGTTGAATAAGTTGCACTCAGGCCAGAAGTGCTGCTCTCCCACAGGGAAATCTATCTCCAGCAGTATTTGCTTTAAATGTGAAATGGCCCCCATAGTCTCACGTGTTGGAATACTTGGTCCTCAGCTAGTGGCCTCCTCTGGAAGGATTGTGAAACCTTAGGAGGTAGAGCCTTGCTAGAGGAAGATCATCTCGCAAGGAGCCCACAAACAGGAACGAGACCCCGAACTCTGCCTTCCCCAGGCTCTCTCTAGACTTGGCACCCAGGAGGGCTTTGCCCCAAAGCCTGCGGCTCCCTCTGCTATCATCATCTTCTTCATCATCATCATCATCTCTCCTAGAGAGCCAGCCTTCTGTTCTCCAGTGATGTGCTAGTTTGTAAGTTATCTACTTACTCTCAGGACAGCTCATATTTTAATCCGTGATTATAATCCACTAGTGCTCTCAATTCATTCTAATTCCCCAGATTAGAATGTTCTTTGTAGACCTGAAAAGCAGAACTGGTACTTATGAGACAGTAAGAAAAAGACTATGCTCAGCCAGACATGGTGGTGCACGCCTTTAATCCCAGCACTTGGGAGGCAGAGGCAGGTGGATCTTTGTGAGTTCAAGGCCAGCCTGGTCTACAGAGTGAGTTCCAGGATAGCTGGGGCTAGAGGGAGACCGTGTCTTGAAAAGACCAAAAAGAAAAATAAAAGGAAAGAAAAAGACTCTGCTCAATCAAAGACTGGCTGCTGTGTGAACATTCATATTCCCACCCCAAAATTCATGAGTTGAAACTTAACTTCCAATGTATGGTATCTGGAGGGCCTTGTCTCCAGACGCCATCACGTTGAGGACAAAGCCTTCATGAATGGGATCATGGGATCGGAGAAACCCTTATAACAGAGGCCCTGGAGAGACTTCTCGCCATCCTCTCCCCTCCTTCCACCAGGCGAGGACTAGATGTATCTATAAACCAAGAAACAGGCCTTCCTGGACACCAGATCTGCTGGCCCCTTGATCTGCCCAACTAGTGCCAAGTAGATGAGGCACTCGGCCTAAGGGACTGTTATATGGCAAGGTCAAGACTAAAGGACCCCAACTGCCTGAGCTTCCTGAAAGAGGGCGACCTGCCCACAAGAGGAAGCCTCGGACAGCTATCCATAGGAGCGATCCAGGGACCAGGTTGTACCTCTCAAAGGCGGCGCAGAGAAGGGGAAGCATCTGCACCACCTTTTGGGAACTAACTGAGACAGGCTTAAAGGGAGTAAAGTCCTCCCAGCTTCCCCTAACCTCACCTCACTACATGGCAGCCCCAGGCTAAATGCTGGGTTCCCAGACAGAACCTCTGACCCAGGCCTAGAGAGGACAAAGCCTCCAACAGAGCTGGACGGAGGCCCCTCCAGCTTTGGCTGACAAGTAAGACAGGTACCAGTGGGAGGGAGAGCTGGGCTTCCGAGCACGAGCAGTCCAAGGGCAGCCTTACCCAGCATGGGTGTGGCCAGTAGGGCTCTAAATCTGGAAAACTGCTGTGTAGATATGTGCATGCACATATTGGTATGGATCAAAGACGGCTCCACTCACAAATACATTTTATGTTTTCTTTAATCAGCATAAAAATGAAGGAAACACTGACTATGGAAGTAGAGGACAGGAATGTTGAATAAGTTGCACTCAGGCCAGAAGTGCTGCTCTCCCACAGGGAAATCTATCTCCAGCAGTATTTGCTTTAAATGTGAAATGGCCCCCATAGTCTCACGTGTTGGAATACTTGGTCCTCAGCTAGTGGCCTCCTCTGGAAGGATTGTGAAACCTTAGGAGGTAGAGCCTTGCTAGAGGAAGATCATCTCGCAAGGAGCCCACAAACAGGAACGAGACCCCGAACTCTGCCTTCCCCAGGCTCTCTCTAGACTTGGCACCCAGGAGGGCTTTGCCCCAAAGCCTGCGGCTCCCTCTGCTATCATCATCTTCTTCATCATCATCATCATCTCTCCTAGAGAGCCAGCCTTCTGTTCTCCAGTGATGTGCTAGTTTGTAAGTTATCTACTTACTCTCAGGACAGCTCATATTTTAATCCGTGATTATAATCCACTAGTGCTCTCAATTCATTCTAATTCCCCAGATTAGAATGTTCTTTGTAGACCTGAAAAGCAGAACTGGTACTTATGAGACAGTAAGAAAAAGACTATGCTCAGCCAGAGGAGGTGGGTGCACGCCTTTAATCCAAGAACTCAGAAGGCAGAGCTGAGGTAGGATCTTTGTGAGTCAAAGTCCAGGCCTGGCTAGGTACGCTTGCGAGGATTTCCAGTGGCCAGCTGGGGCTAGCAGTCAAGGAGACCCTGTCTCAAAAAAGACCCAAAAAAAAAAAAAAGAATTGTAGAATCCTAACTGCGCCGACCCATAAAACCTGTGGACCTTGTCTTGACGTGATCAAAGAACTTGACGCCTAGAAGCAGACAGTTCATCGAGCCATTAGCCTTTTGCCTTCATGTATAAAAATTTTACTAAAACCACTGACTAGAATGTTTCTACAGGCTACACAAAACCAAAATTCTATGCTTAGGTTTAAAAATTATCCTTAAGATATCATTGTGCTATTGTATGGAAAATTGATTCGCAAAGTAAAAACAAAAAAAAGGTTCTGGGAGCTGGAGAGATGGCTCAGGAGTTAAGAGCCTTGGCCGCTCTTGCAGAGATCTGGGTTAGTTCCCGCAACCACCCACATGTCATCTTAACAACCATCGTTAAACTCCAGTTCCAGAGACTCACTTCCAGGGATCACCCCTTTCTGGGCCTCTGGCGTATCTGCATACATAGTGCACACTACTACACACAGAGCAAAACACTCACATACATATAAAAACAGTCCCAAATCCCAAACACATCTAAGTCCAAGAATTAAGAGAAACTGCAAGTTCTAAGCCGAGCCTCCAAAACGACTCAGCAGCTTTGACTCTAATGAGCCACTTATCTGAATAGACTCAGAAAGTGTCTGCCTTTCCCGAGCAATGATTATCATGGCTGCCTCACAACTGCATAGCAGTGTTCAGAAACTTGACAGTATGCATCCTACATGTGCCTCTTCCAAGCCTGTGGCAGGCATGGCTAATCTACCATGACGTTTGACACTGATTGTGAGGTCTTTTTTTTGACACAGGGTATCTCCTGTGTCCCCAGCTGTCCTGTAACTCAATATGTAGATCCAGTTGGCCTTGAATCACAGAGATCTCCTGCCTCTGCCTCCCATAGTGCTAGGGTAAAGGCATGTGCCCACCACACCCAGCATGTATCTTTCTTTAGTAACATTCCCCATCCCTACCTCCTTCTGCGCTAGAATCAAAATCGACATACTGCCACTACTGGTACACTGCCCAGTTGCTACTGAATTGGCCACTCTAAAGCAGCAACAATTCAAAGGTTCCAACACATTATTTAGACCAATACCTAAACCTACATATCAGATGAGCACTGCAACCCGTACACAACGAACAAGGAAGCGTTAGGACACCTTCACCCACTTTAAAGACAGAAACACAAGCCTTGGGAGATGGCTCAGGCAGCAAGATGGCCACTATGCAAGCACCGCACCCCAAGTTCAGATGCCCAGAACTCAGGCCCAAAGCCAGGCTCAGTGGACAGCAGATCCTGGAGCCCATTGGCCAATCCAGCCAATCCCATGAGCTTCAGGTTCCCTGAGAGACACTTTCTCAAAAATGAAAGGCCAGAGGGAGCTGACGATTTGCGTAGCAGTTAAGGTGTTGCGCTGCTGCGGAGAGGGAACCCGAGGATGGCAGTTCCGAGCACCCGACACGGAGGCGGCAGCTTCACCAACGCTGGTGAATTATGCCACTGCCAAAAGGATCCCAGTGACCCCTGTGTCGGCTTCTTCAGGAATTCTCACACAATATGCACAAATGTTAAAATGCACTCAAGATATATATTATATATATATATATATATTATATATAGTATATATATCTTGGGAAAAAATAAAGGTGGAGGGTTGATATTCAACATTGAACTATGTGACCTGACACACGAGTCACACAAATTTCACACATCAGATTTACACTATAATGCGCATACACACACACACACACACACACACACACACACACAAAGAATAAGGGCAGGCAAAGAGAGGCAACAGAAGCAGATGGCCCTCTTGAGGGGGCTCTGCGGCTGTGAGGGTTGAAGCAAGGGCAGAACAAAGACTCTGCTGTATATAAGCACTTCTCCTTTCTCTTCTGCTGGTATGAGAGATGAGGAAGGCTCTCAGTACAACCACTCAGTACAGCCCACGGCCTTCTTAAAGAAGACTACATCCCAGCCATGAGCCTGCTCATAGGATCTCAAAACCAACTCAGGTACAAGGGGCACCTTCCACAAAGAGGGAAATAAGATGATGGTACCACAGCCCCAGAGGCTGTGAGGCCTGCACATCCATCTCATCCATAGCAGGAAGTGCAGAATGGCTTTGATGTGCTCAAAAACAGTCACTGAACTAAGAAGACTTAGGGGGCAGATTGACTGAGCTAGAAGGTCCCACACAGGTTTGCTATGTGATCCTGGGCTCCTTGGCCTCAATGGACCTCTATTTTTCCATCAGAAAAACAGGAAAACTTTTACCTACTTCCTAGAAGTATAGGAAAATAAACAACAAAAATGTCCTGAGAACTTGCTACACATAATGTTGAAGAAGAGGTAGAGGTAGAGGAGGAGGAATTAGAAGAAAGGACCCACAGAGCCCAGGACACACACACTCAAGTCCATGCCCTGGGACCAGCCTGTCCTCAGCACAGGCAGAACCTGTAACTCTAACAGTGATGTTATGTTTTGTAAGGCTCAATCCTGCTGGGACACTTGCTCCAGAAACTTGCTCCTTCCCGGCACTGAAGAAGCAAAGCACAGCTTCTGGGAGATGAGAGTGGTTCTGACTGGCAGCCAGCAAGAAGCTAGGACCCAAAGTTCTACAGTCCCACCAGTACCCGAGTCAACACGGAAGCAGACCCTCCCCTAGAGAGCCTCCACACGAGGACGGGGCCCCAGACACACTGTGCCTGTGGTCCACCCTGCGCTATGTACAGAAACCGTGAGCTAGGAAGGACATGTTGTTTTAAGTCATTGTGACACCTGACTAGATAGGAGAAAGGTTCAACAGTGTCGGGAGGGAAAAGAAGAGAAGAGGAGATCGAGGAGGGGCAGCAGCCGTCAGTCTGAGGAAATTCACCCCTCAGCAGCAGGGAAGCAAGGCAGGCAGAACCTCCTCTCTGAGCAGTGGCGGCAATCCCGATTCCCAGCCGGGGACTGCCTGCCTGTGTCTCCAGGTGTCTCCCCAAAGACTTTAGCACAACTGCAACCCTGAAAGCTACTCACTTCTCACTTCTCATACTTGAAAGGAATACACTTTTTTTTTTGTCTTTTTTTGACAGGGTCTCCCTGTAGTCCCAGCTGTCCTGGAATTTGCTCTGTAGACCAGGCTGGCCTTGAACTCACAAAGATCCGCCTGCCTCTGCCTCTCAAGTGCTGGGATTAAAGGCGTGTGCCACCAAACTTAGCGGAAGGGAATATACCTTTTCCACTGAAGCATGCCAGGACACTAGGACTCTGTCCTTTCCCTGTGCCTTCTCCCCTGGCACATGCTGGCTGCCACAGCCGATGGCAAATGTCAGCCTAATCCTGGCTAATGGATCTCCCCCATCACCCCAACTCCCACCTCAAGTAGAACCACCGGGCTCCTCCCCCACAGCCCAAGGTAAAGCCTTGGCCAGCACCACACATCCATACACCTGCCTACACACGCACACAAACACACACAATGCTAGAGCTCCCTTCCCCTGCTATTAAAACCCAACCCTACCAACTATCTTTGGAGTCTTAGCCTTTGATATCTCAGTTACAGTTGGCAGGATTAAACCAGCCCTGTGTTCTTTTCTTTTCTGAAGTATTTCCAAAGTCTTCCCCTGAAAATATATGGGGGTTGGAGAAAAAGCCAGAAAGTCAGGAGACAGGAACCAGGCAAAACAGCCCCTTCGAACCCAGCACCTCAGCCTCCGGCCCTAGCCACTTTCCACTGAAGTGCTCCAAGTGAGATTGCTATTTTTTTTTAAAGATCCCAGGCTGGCCTCAAATTTACTTGAATGTAGTCAAGATGTCCTTCAACTTCTGATCCTCCTGCCTCCACGCCCCGGGATCACAGGCATGCATCACCACAGGCCTGGTGTGCAAGCCCTCTACCAACTGAGCTACGTCCCCAGACCTGCTTTGGATGACCTTAATAGGAAAGGCAAGTGTAGCCCATATGGAGTCAAAAGGCAGAATCAAGTCTGATGGCCTGTGAGGTGGAACACCACCTCGGAGAAGTCTGGGCTCCCTTTTCTCATCCCACCGGAGTCTTCTGGGCTGGCTCTGCTGTCACCCGCAGTCCTCAAGAAGAAATGCGAGCTCACCTACAACCTGGATGATCTGAGCCAGGAGCACGCCGTCAGTCACATCTTGCTGGAGGTCCTTGATGAGACGCTTGTGGCCAGATTTAGCGAGGTAATGATTGGCCCAGTCCGTGTAGATCTATGAAGAAAGAACACAGGAAACTTCAGGAAGCTGGGCAGAGAGTTATTACTACAGGGTCAGAGGCAACCCCTGGGCCTATGCTTGGGTGCAATAGTCACTGTTCCGCCAGCACAGGCTAGCTGGAGCTCCAGAGCTCCCAGCACCATTAACATTCAGTGCATTGTGCAGCCAGGCATTCAGCTCACCACAGTGCCCCCCGCCTGTTAAGAAAGCTGTATAAGGCCCAGGGAAAAGCTAAAGCGACAGTCAAAACATGCAGAGGCCTGAATAGGCCAGGGGACAAGGAACTAAACAGTCTGCTCCAGACAGCTTTGAGACGCTGCAACTCTGAACACAAGTGGGGCCCTCTCCCCTTCGCATCTTTTTCTCTTTATGGAGAAAACGTATGGGGAGGAGGTTACCACCCAGTGGGCGTCTTTGAACAGGCCATTTCAGGGCGAGGAGGGCCATCAAGTGAGCAGAGTTCTCAGGAGCCTGGTTTTCTTATAAAGAAGCCAAGGGGGGGAGGCACACAGAGCCCCTTCGAGCACATGCGTGGGCTCACCAGCACCACAGATTCATTCAGTTAATTTAAAAGCCAGCCAACATTTCACCATCAGGACTCTATGGACAGAATCCAGCCAATTCCAACACCTGTAGCAGGAACTCTTTCCCTGGGGAGACAGATGTCTACCCTCTCCTCAGAGCACCAGCAACAAACCAAAACAGAGCCCGTCGAAGTACAATTGAGGAACCCATGAATTTACTGGGCTTACTTAGAGAACAGGGGTCACCCCAAAGCAGTCTCACCACTGAGAACTTACACGCCAGTATGATGACCTCCCCACAGCTGCACAGTTAGCCTGCAGAGGTCTGGATACTCTAGCGCCCTGCTGAGGTCAGGAGGCCACATGCAATTATAGCAGAATTATGTGTAACTGGCTGGGAAGTGCAAGAGGGGAGGTTGGAATCTCAGGTGAGGGTCTTCTATGAGGGAGTGTCAACATGCAATAGACTCAGCCCTGGGGGAATTATCAAGAGCAAAAGAATATTTCCTTCTAAGCAGGGAGCACAAGAATACTCTAAGATGAAAGCTGTCTTTCCATCTGTCAAAGCCAGAGACAACCCAAGCAAACATTTCCCTGTTGATTTAGAATACCAAGTTCATGTGTGGTTTCTGAGCTTGTATGGGAAACATGAGATGGAGTAGAAACATAGGGTCTTTCCTAACCCCACCTTTCTCAGTGACATGAAGAAAGGACACCCCCCCCACCCCACAACTAGTCAGAAGCAACAGGCTCATCTGCACATCGCTGCTTGTCGCCACCAGCAGATTCTGCCCAAGCACACATGTAGCTTGCAGAGCAGACGATGCTCTATCTCACTCTGGCTCTTGCTCTCCACCTTTGCTCAGGGGTGGGGATGGGGGTAGGAGTCTCACGGTGATGGGCAGCTGCTCTGAAGGCTTGTGCAAGGGACTGAACACAGCCTTTTAGACAGTCAGGAGGATCAGTGATCCACCGAGGGACAGTAAAGCCTTCATCCCAAGAAAAGACAGAACTGCACATTCTAGTTAGAGGTGCGAGCAGCTGCTGCTGTCTGTCCATCCCTCATCCAGAGCTCCAACTTCCATTGTGGAGACGTGCATGTAGATCAAAGACTCACAGGAGCCTTGTATTTAACACTGTACCAGTTCTTGAATCAATTTGGTCTTCCCATCACTCCCAGGTTGTCAAAGACCAGATATCTAGTAAAGCAAGGTAATCTTCAATTTTACTTTATCTTACTTATTTTTGAGTTGATATCTTATGCAGCTGAGTCTGAACTTGAATTCTCTGTATAGCCAAAGATGACCTTGACCTCCTGATCCTTCTGCCTCCGCTACCTGAGTAGTGAGATTACCTGTGTGAACTGCCAGGCCTGGTTTTATTAAATTCTTGGGGTCAAACCTAGAGCTTCAATGCATGCTAGGCAGGTACTCTACCAATTGAGCTATTATCCCAACCCCATCTTCAATTTTATAATGGAGAGAAAGCTAAAGGAGTAAAGCATTCAGTGGACATTAAAATGGCCAGGCTGAAATGGAAGCAGTCATTAAATTAAGGAGAGAAGGAAAACATTAGAAGAAAAAGAGGCCAATCTGAGTTTCAGTCCCAAGTTCTGAAGGCAGCACAAACTGTGTCTGTTGAGTTCAGCAATGCTTAACAAGTTCCTACAACACTGCGTGCCAGAACGTCTCAATATGCACCCTAAAGATAAATGGATGAAGAGACGGATGGATGGCTGGCCTCAGGTGGGACACCAAACCTCTCTGAGGTAAAGTTTTCCTTTCTGTAAGATCAGAACACCACCGTATACGTCTCAATTATGAGACGGAACAGTGACTCAACAGATATGGATAAAAGCAGTCAGCACAGAATAGGAACCTGATAAGGACCACCTGAGGCACGTGGTCCTTCAGTCCCCAAGCAGCCACTGCCCAAGCCTCGTCTGACCATGCTGCCCGTACGAGCTCCTTCAATCCTCGTTCTATGGAGTAGGACCAATTATGTGGGCAATTTTCAGAGGGGAAAATTGAAGGGAGGAAAGGCAAAATACCTCATTCGAGGTCACAGTAGGTAACAGAGCCAGAAGATAAGTCAAGCTTAATTATTCTAGCATCCCCTACCCATTCTCCAGCAGTGCTTTTCTGAAAAAAAAAAAATCTATTAGGGTGGGTCATCCCTCAGAACACCCTGCAGCTCCTTCTACTTAGTTATGCTGAAAGAATGAAAACTTCAAAACACCAAGACCCAAAGCTAGATCTATGCCTTTGCTACCTAAACGTCATCCTGTCACCCAACCTTTCTAGGCTTCAGTTCATTGGAACTGAAACCTTGAAGCCGAGCCAGGACAAACCATGCTTCTTTTAATGTGTTGTGGTGATTGAAAGCTGACTGGCACACTTATGAGCCAGGAAAGACAGTGTCCACATGGCTCACTCAAAGCCCAGAGGCATCTCACTGCCACGTGGGAGGAACCTTCATGGAATCCAGAAGTTGAAGGCCATCATTGAGAAGAGGAATTTCTTTGGGGCACTGGCAAGGGGCTCATCCCTAGCTTTTCCTAGCTGGCTATAGATTTTCCAGAGAGGACTGCTGTTTACAAGACTAACCTTGGTGTGAGTCCACACATTCCTGTCAGGAGCCAAGATTAAACCACTTTCTTTTGAGAAGTGTATAGGCTTACGTGCACATGTATATACATACACAGAGTGGAGCCGTAGAGAGGCAGTGTGGGTATAAGATATGCAGAACTTTTAAAAGGACATGGTGGCCAGAAATGGCTTGGTCAAAGTGACCCTCTCTACTGCAAAATAAGAATTCCTGCTGCACATGAGTGGTGACACACCCCTGTAATCCCATCACTGGAGGGAGAATTATGGGTTTGAGGCTAGCCTGGGGTACATAGCAAGTTCAAGGCTAGCTAAGCCACAGAGTGAGCCCTGTTTCAAAAGCATTGCTGGCTGGGGAAGTGTCTTAGTGGTAGTGTGGCTGCTAGGCGGGTGTAAAGCCTGTATTTGACCCCAAGTACAGCAGTAACAAACAAAGCTTTTCCTCCATAAACATTATCCTCACTGAACAGCGCATGCTAAGTTAATCTTCCCATGTTCAGCACTGCCTGCTCACAGAATCATCACTGGTTCCTACTTCCCAGTGAGGTAAAGGCAAACTTCACATTGTGACTCAAGGCGTTCCCTCTTCACACTCTTCCCAAAATGCACTCCGCCCTCGAAGGGGAGAAGAGGCAGGCATGTGGGGAGGATGGTCACATCAAGTTGGCTCTTGATCCAGGACAACTTAATTTCTCACTCTCTGCTACTCAGCTTCAACCTCCATAAAATGGAGATTATATCAACTATATTATAAGGTGTCACTGGCAAGCTGTGGCCCAGGCTGATGCCAACTGGACACCTGTTTCTGTAAGTGACATTGGTGGGACAGAATCACCTCCGTCTGTAGTCTCTAGCTGGGTTCATACCACTTGAGCAATGTCGAACAGTTGTGACAGAGATCTTTGACCCATAAAACCTCAAATATTTGCTCTCTGACTCTTCCTTAAAAAGTGCACCAGCCTGTGCTCTAAAGAGTGAAATAAGATGCCCATCTCAGCCGCAGTCACTAGGTCAGCCTCAGGAGGCCTCCTCAGCTCGGTGTCCATGCTGCTGCTGCTTGCTCTGCTTGGGGCCTCTCTCCATGAAATCACTCTTGTTTTCCTGATCCAACCCTTGGCTCCACATGTAGAGCTGGCAGAGAACTTGGACAACCTCCTGGCTTCCATAACCAGATGTGGGCAGCCACAGTGTCTGGCTCTCCTCACATGGCAGGCTGGCTTCTCAGGGAAGTTGGCACATGGCAGGAGGCTGACAGGTGGCTGCTGGGCCAAGCTGACTAGAGAGGAAAAGGGGACATCTTGGGAAATCAATTACATAAGACGCCCACACGACAGGGGTCTCAGCGACTCCTCAAACCAGAATTTGTTAGGTGAAAAGCAGGGGAACAGGGAAATGAGCTACCCAATCAATGTCAATCATGAGGACCCAGCTAACAAGATCCTTCTTAATGTGGACCTGCTCACCCCTCCCACTCCCAGCTCTTGGCTTTCTGAAGATGTGACTCATAAGAAAACACTCGGGTTTCTTTTTTTTTTTTTTTTTTTTTTTCTGTATGTGATGAAGATGTACTGTCTGCATGCAAGTCTGTGCACCCGTGTCGTGCAATGCCGCGAGGTTCAGAAGAGGGTCTCGGATTCCCCTGGAACTGGATTAAGACCAGGTGCCATGGGCCATTTGAATCACGGACATAAACTCAGGCCCTTTCTTTCACTTTCAGATTCAGTAGCTCATACAAGGAATCAAATTCTTCCAAGAGGCTCCCTTGAAAACCAGACCCCAGTATCCTGACTTATGGGAGACCCGCCCCCTAGGCTTAGCAATTCAGTAACAGTGGTGCGTTTAAAAGGTTTTAAGGCGGGGTGAAAGTATCCAACAGGGCTTTCTGCCTAGCATGGGCTGCCAGAAAAATGTCGCCAAAGCTTCTCATCCCCCCCAAAATTAATGGGACTTGGGGGATGGTGCTGTTTTGTGCAGCCACACAATGATCCTTGAATCTTGTCTGGCCCTCAGAGGGAACGTGTAAACTTTCAAGATATACACAAGTAATGACAACAAAAACCCCACAAAATTATACAGTCTGGACGCAGAGGAAGGTGGAGAGGAGGAGCTGGCTACAGGCTCGCTCGTTTCACCTGCAGCACCTTGTCGACGTGACCACTAAACAAGCTTATTCCCAATCCCCACTCCATGCACACCTTGCTACTGAAGTGATCTGTACACAAACACACACAGAACCAGTGACTTTCTGCCTTCCCCCAGGACACCCAGGTGGGCTGCTCAGTGCTGCACGTGTGCCTCAGTGCATTAAGCGAACACTTCCTGAACACCTGACCTGCGTAGACTGATGCTCTTCCTCTGTCTTCCACACCCTCAGCACTTCAGTGTCCACAGAGGACTGAGTGAAAGGACATCTTCTAGAGTCAGGTCGCCAGGCTCCAAACGTACTGCAGCCGTTCCCTGGCAGCACGATTCTAGGTAAGGCAGTTGAAGTGTCTAAGCCTGAATTTTCTCACCTGTCAAATGGGTCACTAACCTGTTCAGGTTCCTGTCAGATCACAAGACTATTCAGGTTACCGTCAGATCCCAAGAACATCTAGTAGCACCCGACATATTTTCCTGTGTCTGTGAAGTTGTTTCCGGGGAGCGTTTAACTGAGGAGGGAGGACTCCCCCTGAAATGTGGGTGGTGAATATCACGGCATGGCATTTCAGACCAAATAAAACAAGAAAGAGGAGGCAGTGGGCTGAGCACCAACATGCATCCCCGGCTGCTTCCGGACTCTGGATCCACTGAGCAGCTGCCTCACGCCCCAGCCGCCGTGACCCGCCAACAAAAACCCTTCTTTATTCACTTGCCTTCTCAGGTGTCTGGTCACACATGATGAGAAAAGTAGTATGACTAGAGGTTGAAGAGTTTTCCCACCATGGATGACGAGTGAGTGGGGTTCGATGGCAGTGGCTATGGCGTCAAAGGGTGCTGAGGGGTTCGCACTGAATCCACAAGCCACAGAGGGTCACATGCCATGGCAGTGTGGTTACATAGTTAGCCATCACAGAGCTGTGGTCCCTGGGAGAGGGGCTGGCCGCTTGTCACTGGCCCCAACAGACTTTGCAGGGAAGCTGACACCTTCTCGTGTCACCAAGGCCACAGCAAACATAATTTCACATAGTATTAAGGAAACGGGTGAAAATGCCCGCGGCAGAGCCGCCTTTGCAGGGTGGATTTGAAGAGGGAAATCCTCGGGGGTAAAGTCCCCCTGTTCTAGTCTGTGGGGCCAGGCAGGCCTGGGACCCTGTGCAGAGACGCTGGGGCTGGGCCTGGGAACAGCCCAGAGCCACACAATGGTGGCATTGTACGGGGAGAACTCAAACAAGCTGCAGGTGGGTGTGCCCAGCAGCTCCTGACGTTTTGAAACTGCTCCTTTAGAAAGAGTTCGCGGGTGGGGGTGGGGGTCGGGGAGGTGGCAGGGCTGTGGAGAGCGTTGGGAGGGCCTGGCCACACCTTAAGCATGAGGTCTCAGGTGCTGCTTCCTCCACACCTGAGTCCAGGATCGCCCCCTCTTGCACTGTGCTATCCTACGGCATGCGATGCTCTGAGCCACACTCCCCAGGACAAAAGGCACAGCTCCATTCACCCACTCACTGGCCCGATACTACCACCTGTGTGCTGGGCACAGCTTCTCATGAGGCCTACTGTGTTCCAGGTGCATTATGACTGTGAGCACATCTGCAACCCGCCCTGCTGACTGACAGCCCCCAGGGCACAGGAAATATTCCTGGTTTGCTCAGTGAACACCAGCCGCCACATAGTAGGGTACCCACTAAATAGACGCTAGTAATCTTAATTATCCACGGTAAGGACTACCAAGTCTATGGTACCTGACTCATTTTAATTATTAGTTTCCTCTCCTTGGTTGCCCCTTTAGGGTTTGATAACCTCACTCAGCCCTTGTTGGCAGGTATTCTTAGGTAGAACACCTCCCTCATCCACCACTGGGCAGGACACACTTCCAGAAACAAATCCCACCCACCAGCTCTTCTTCCTCCAAAATCCAGGCACAGCTTTAAAGGAGCCAGCACTCCTGGGCTCTCCCTAGAACCTTCTCTAGCCCCAGCTATGAACATGCATAATCATGTAGCAAAATCTGGCTCCTGTCAGTCACTCTATGGCCAACACATCCGTTTCATCTTTTTGTCTCCAAAAGCCCTTTGTGCATCAAGGCTGTTCCAGCCTTTCACATTGCCTACAATCAAGAGCATCTCCACAAATTCATTTTTTCTCTTTCTTTCTTTCTTTCTTTTTCTTTTTCTTTCTTTCTCCTTTCTTTCTTTTCTCTCTTTTCTCTCTCTCTCTCTCTCTTCCTCTCTCCTTCTTCTCTCTTGCCTCTCTCTTTCTTTTTTTCTCTCTCTTGTTCTTCTCTTTGGTCTTTTTGGAGACAGGGTCTCCCATAACCTACAGCTGGTCTGGAACTTTGCTATTAGACCAGGCTGGCTTTGATTTCACAAGAGATGCCACCTCCTAGGCCTCTGCGCCCATCCAGAGTGCTGGATTAAAGTATGTGCAACCAACGCCTGGTTAAGTAAGACAAATTCCTGCATCTCTGAAACCCAGCAAGCCACCCGATCCACAGGCAAGGGCTTTAGTGACTTACCAAAGAGGGTTGGTGAGAGAGAGAGGTGTGAAGGGGGTAAGGAGACAGGTGGGGGGGTTGGGTGGGGGAGGGATGACAGGCCGGGGTGTCTGGACACAGACCGTAAAAACACACTGGGGAATGTTCAGATGTATGAGAGGGTGGAAGAACGAGATCAATGAAATGGAATTCTTGGACGAACAGGTGAGACAGGTGACTCTACTGCTTGCTCTTCACCGACTAAGTCCTGAAGCCCATGAAAACAAGTCAATGCATTTGCCTCAAGCCAGTCACAGCAGAAGGCAGGGAGCGGGCGCAACTTTCAGAGAGGCAGTTTTCACTGTTGCAGGAGCATGGGGTGTCAAAAGTGCTGTTGACAAAAGTCAAATCTGGGGGCTGGAAAGTGCTCAGAGCGGTTAAGAGCAGGACTGCTCTTGGCAAGAGGAACTGGGTTTGATTTCCAGACCCATGCATGGCGGCTAAGAACCATCTTTAACTCTAGTTCCAGGGGAGTTCGATCGCCCTCTTCTGACCCTGCGGGGCAATGCATGACATGGTTTGCAGGGCAACCAACCTAACATGCAGATAAGTACACTATCACACATAAAAAAAAAAGAAATAACAAAAGTAAATCTGTGCCAGGCAATGGTGGGCACATGCCTATATATCCCAGCACTTGGGAAGAGGCCAGGTGGAGTCTGCTTTCGAGTTCAAGTCTAAGCCTTGTCTAACAAGTGATTTCCAGGGCAGCTGGGGCTACAGGAAGAACTCTGTCCTCAAAATACAAAAAAAAAAGGACAAGAAAAAGTCAAAACTACCACACAGTACGCCAGAGCAGTACAAGGAGGAGGACTGGCTGTAAAGTGTTTTTGAGACCTTTAGGAACCGGTGAACTATAGACATTATGCTAAAATCATGAACGCTTACAATTAAGTCATATTTTAAGGTGCTAACAAATACTCAAAACTCATCCCTTCATAATTCCCTACATCTTACTGCTTCTGCTGTTCCTGGGGAGGGGCATCTGGGGCGCTCCTGGCTTGGTGGGAGGATTACACCCAGGGGAGCCAGGCAAGTTCTGTCCACCAGGCTTTCTCCTGGCAAAGCCAAGTGTTGAACATCACAGGCAGGACAGGAAAAGAAGGGCTAGGTATCGTCTCCTCCTCTCACCCACTCCCAGCCCAGGAGAGAGATTTGTTTTTAGACCCAAGGATATTACTATGCAAATTTAAGAGAGTAGAAACTGCAGGAAAAAGCTTTGCAGCAGGAAAAGGGAACCGGGAGACAGCTCACATCGGAGCTGTAAGTGGGCCGGGAGGCTGTGTGGGTGAGGATGACACCTGCCCCATCAGTCCATCTAAACTCCCTGGGAATATCCTATAGAAATCTGCCATGTTAAAGGAGACTTTCCAGGTAAGTGGAGTCGTCAGGAAGAACAGAGATGCCAAGTTTTGCTTCCCAGTGGGTAAAGAGACAGCAAGTCAGGGCTGTGGTCTGGGTATTCCCAGTTCAGAGTCCAAGTGGGAGCATGGTGAACTATAGCAGCCCTCTCCAGCACCTCCATGCCCGCTGCATGGTGCCTGCTGGGGGATGCCCTCCTGACAGCTGTGTCTCGGGTCTCCATCTTGGCACTAGCATCCACGCCCCCCCCACTCCCGCACTGTCTCCCACTGAGGTGCCAAGCGGCTGCTCAGGTTCCCCTCCTGCCAAAAACTCACCTGACCCTCCTTCCTTTCCTTCAGGGCTTAGAGGTTTCAGAAGGCGCCCAGCTCAACCACGGGCTGTGAGTCACTGTTCCCAACTAGTGTTTACATTACCACCTCAATATCCTATAGGAGGCTTTAGCCAGGAGGGTGGATGTGAGGAAACAGAAGTGGGTGCAATCACTCTGGCGAGCCTGCTTGTAAAAGAGGTTTGTTTTGAGGATTATTTGTTTGTTTCAATTCAATATTGTTTATGGGCCCCTCAGACCACTACAGGTCAGGTGTACAGGGCTAATTAAAATTCCCAATAGCCAATCCAAACCATGTTTCTCACCCAAGAAACATGAGCACCTGCTAGGTAGTTCTAGAAGCAAGTCCAGAGGCTCCCCAAGCCGTCTCCTCAGCTCTAAGGGACTGTGAAGGGAAGCAGGGGAAGGCACAGTGGCAGAGTTCCTCTGTGCTTTCAAACAGAAAGTGGGAATGGGGAAGTGCGGTGCGTGTTGTATGTGTGTGTGTGTGTGTGTGTGTGTGGGCAAATTTCTAGTCTTTCACATAAAGGTTGTAGCAACCAGAAATCAATGATAAATGCTGAGGCCTAACCTTGAGATGATCAGAACAAATGTTTTGGCCACCAAGCATTTGGTTAGGTGAGAAGACATTCTGCGAATCACGAATTCTCAATTGTGTGTGACAAACGGAAATGCTACATACACATGGAGTGTGAAGAGAGACACAGAGTCAAATCCTGGATCAGCTTCTTGGCGATCCCAGATCTAGGAAATCCAGGCAAACTTCCACTCCCAATCTCTTCATAAGTGTAAGAACATCTGAAGCACTCAGTGCCCCAACAGTCAACATCCAACTAGTGATGCCTACCACGTGCTGGGTGAAGGAGGTGGATACGTGGAAGGAAGGCACTGCCACACTCCAGAAGGCCCAGCACTGTCCGGGCAGCCAGTGTACGACATGGCGCAGGGCAGAGACCCAGGACCCGGCAGATCCACTTTCTGCTATGGATGAGAAATTGTGTGCCAACTACTTTAAGAGCTGCAGACTGCAGGCTGTTCCCAGCAGCAGCTAGTGTGGCCTGGACACATTGCTCACTCTCCCTCCCCACTTGGGAGTCTCATTCCTCTCTCCACAGCTCCGCGGCCAAAAGGCTTGGCTCCGGTGGAAGTGGCAGTGGCCGCTGTGCCCTGGGCCCTTCTCCAGCTCAGATGTCAGAGCTCCCAGGCCTAGGGGCATCCTGGATTGTTGGGTTTTTGTATTTTTCATATATAGGCTTTTACCAGAAGACAACGCAGAATGAAGGGGTGTCTCCCTCACCCAGTGCACAATGTGGCCCAAAGCACAAAGGAACTATTTGCACAAAGATACCTTTTATTCTAGAGTCCTGGAAGGAAGCCCCAGTGAATTCATGACAAGAATAATGGGGTCCTCATAGCCAAGCTGACTCAGCCTCCCCTCCACCACCTTGGGAGACAGGGCATGAGCCCGAGTGTGTCCCATTTCGTAGATCAGGCCAGGGGACCTCAGCTAGACACAGGTCAGCCTCCACACCACAGGCTAGGTCTCCTAGCTAAGTCCAGACACCCTCATATCACAAGGGAGTTACAGAAGCCAGATCAGCTCATTCTGATGGGAAAGATGGAGAGAACGTTTTAGAAGAAATTTGAGGAAGTATATATAATTCTTAAGAAAGAAGAAGAAATTGAATCTTGTATCTATCCAGGAGATAGAAATCCCCACCTAGACACACAAGATGTGTTCATCAAAGCTCAAAACACAGAAATAGCTTCCTCTTGTGAAATGTCTAATTTTAGCAACCTGACTCAAAAGAAATCCCTTCCACAGAGCAGTGAGTCTAGAGCTCGAAACTTAAAAAGTATAACCCCAAGACATCCTTGTCGATCACCGNAAGTTATCTAGTAAAAGCCACACTATATTAAAAACTCTCAAAATTAAATAAGAAAACATGTAAATTTTAAAATGTAACTTTTTTTTTTAATTTTATTTATTTGTGTATGTGTATGAATGTACTGTCTGCATGCAAGTCTGTGCACCCGTGTCGTGCAATGCCGCGGAGGTCAGAAGAGGGTCTCGGATTCCCCTGGAACTGGATTAAGCCAGGTGCCATGGGCCATTTGAATCACGGACATAAACTCAGGCCCTTTCTTTCACTTTCAGATTCAGTAGCTCATACAAGGAATCAAATTCTTCCAAGAGGCTCCCTTGAAAACCAGACCCCAGTATCCTGACTTATGGGAGACCCGCCCCCTAGGCTTAGCAATTCAGTAACAGTGGTGCGTTTAAAAGGTTTTAAGGCGGGGTGAAAGTATCCAACAGGGCTTTCTGCCTAGCATGGGCTGCCAGAAAAATGTCGCCAAAGCTCTCATCCCCCCCAAAATTATGGGACTTGGGGGATGATGCTGTTTTGTGCAGCCACACAATGATCCTTGAATCTTGTCTGGCCCTCAGAGGGAACGTGTAAACTTTCAAGATATACACAAGTAATGACAACAAAAACCCCACAAAATTATACAGTCTGGACGCAGAGGAAGGTGGAGAGGAGGAGCTGGCTACAGGCTCGCTCGTTTCACCTGCAGCACCTTGTCGACGTGACCACTAAACAAGCTTATTCCCAATCCCCACTCCATGCACACCTTGCTACTGAAGTGATCTGTACACAAACACACACAGAACCAGTGACTTCTGCCTTCCCCCAGGAACACCCAGGTGGGCTGCTCAGTGCTGCACGTGTGCCTCAGTGCATTAAGCGAACACTTCCTGAACACCTGACCTGCGTAGACTGATGCTCTTCCTCTGTCTTCCACACCCTCAGCACTTCAGTGTCCACAGAGGACTGAGTGAAAGGACATCTTCTAGAGTCAGGTCGCCAGGCTCCAAACGTACTGCAGCCGTTCCCTGGCAGCACGATTCTAGGTAAGGCAGTTGAAGTGTCTAAGCCTGAATTTTCTCACCTGTCAAATGGGTCACTAACCTGTTCAGGTTCCTGTCAGATCACAAGACTATTCAGGTTACCGTCAGATCCCAAGAACATCTAGTAGCACCCGACATATTTTCCTGTGTCTGTGAAGTTGTTTCCGGGGAGCGTTTAACTGAGGAGGGAGGACTCCCCCTGAAATGTGGGTGGTGAATATCACGGCATGGCATTTCAGACCAAATAAAACAAGAAAGAGGAGGCAGTGGGCTGAGCACCAACATGCATCCCCGGCTGCTTCCGGACTCTGGATCCACTGAGCAGCTGCCTCACGCCCCAGCCGCCGTGACCCGCCAACAAAAACCCTTCTTTATTCACTTGCCTTCTCAGGTGTCTGGTCACACTGATGAGAAAAGTAAGTACTACAGAGGTTGAAGAGTTTTCCCACCATGGATGACGAGTGAGTGGGGTTCGATGGCAGTGGCTATGGCGTCAAAGGGTGCTGAGGGGTTCGCACTGAATCCACAAGCCACAGAGGGTCACATGCCATGGCAGTGTGGTTACATAGTTAGCCATCACAGAGCTGTGGTCCCTGGGAGAGGGGCTGGCCGCTTGTCACTGGCCCCAACAGACTTTGCAGGGAAGCTGACACCTTCTCGTGTCACCAAGGCCACAGCAAACATAATTTCACAATAGTATTAAGGAAACGGGTGAAAATGCCCGCGGCAGAGCCGCCTTTGCAGGGTGGATTTGAAGAGGGAAATCCTCGGGGGTAAAGTCCCCCTGTTCTAGTCTGTGGGGCCAGGCAGGCCTGGGACCCTGTGCAGAGACGCTGGGGCTGGGCCTGGGAACAGCCCAGAGCCACACAATGGTGGCATTGTACGGGGAGAACTCAAACAAGCTGCAGGTGGGTGTGCCCAGCAGCTCCTGACGTTTTGAAACTGCTCCTTTAGAAAGAGTTCGCGGGTGGGGGTGGGGGTCGGGGAGGTGGCAGGCTGTGGAGAGCGTTGGGAGGGCCTGGCCACACCTTAAGCATGAGGTCTCAGGTGCTGCTTCCTCCACACCTGAGTCCAGGATCGCCCCCTCTTGCACTGTGCTATCCTACGGCATGCGATGCTCTGAGCCACACTCCCCAGGACAAAAGGCACAGCTCCATTCACCCACTCACTGGCCCGATACTACCACCTGTGTGCTGGGCACAGCTTCTCATGAGGCCTACTGTGTTCCAGGTGCATTATGACTGTGAGCACATCTGCAACCCGCCCTGCTGACTGACAGCCCCCAGGGCACAGGAAATATTCCTGGTTTGCTCAGTGAACACCAGCCGCCACATAGTAGGGTACCCACTAAATAGACGCTAGTAATCTTAATTATCCACGGTAAGGACTACCAAGTCTATGGTACCTGACTCATTTTAATTATTAGTTTCCTCTCCTTGGTTGCCCCTTTAGGGTTTGATAACCTCACTCAGCCCTTGTTGGCAGGTATTCTTAGGTAGAACACCTCCCTCATCCACCACTGGGCAGGACACACTTCCAGAAACAAATCCCACCCACCAGCTCTTCTTCCTCCAAAATCCAGGCACAGCTTTAAAGGAGCCAGCACTCCTGGGCTCTCCCTAGAACCTTCTCTAGCCCCAGCTATGAACATGCATAATCATGTAGCAAAATCTGGCTCCTGTCAGTCACTCTATGGCCAACACACCGTTTCATCTTTTTGTCTCCAAAAGCCCTTTGTGCATCAAGGCTGTTCCAGCCTTTCACATTGCCTACAATCAAGAGCATCTCCACAAATTCATTTTTTCTCTTTCTTTCTTTCTTTCTTTTTCTTTCTTTCTTTCTCTTTCTTTCTTTCTTTCTTTCTTTCTCTCTCTCTTTCTCTCTTTCTCTCTTTCTCTCTCTTTTTCTCTCTTTTTCTTTCTCTTTGGTCTTTTTGAGACAGGGTCTCCCTATAACCCCAGCTGGTCTGGAACTTGCTATGTAGACCAGGCTGGGCTTGAATTCACAGAGATCCACCTGCCTATGCCTCTGCCTCCAGAGTGCTGGGATTAAAGGTATGTGTCACCACGCCCTGGTTAGTAAAGACAAATTTCCTGCATCTCTGAAATACCAGCAAGCTACCCGATCCCACAGGCAAGGGCTTTAGTGACTTACCAAGAGGTGAGTGAGAGAGGGAGAGGGTGGAAGGAGGGGAGAGGGAGACAGGTGGGGGGGTGGGGGGAGGGATGACAGGCCGGGGTGTCTGGACACAGACCGTAAAAACACACTGGGGAATGTTCAGATGTATGAGAGGGTGGAAGAACGAGATCAATGAAATGGAATTCTTGGACGAACAGGTGAGACAGGTGACTCTACTGCTTGCTCTTCACCGACTAAGTCCTGAAGCCCATGAAAACAAGTCAATGCATTTGCCTCAAGCCAGTCACAGCAGAAGGCAGGGAGCGGGCGCACTTTCCGAGAGGCAGTTTTCACTGTTGCAGGAGCATGGGTGTCAAAAGTGCTGTTGAAAAAGTCAAATCTGGGGGCTGGAGAGATGGCTCAGCGGTTAAGAGCACTGACTGCTCTTGCAGAGGACCTGGGTTTGATTTCCAGCACCCACATGGCGGCTAAGAACCATCTTTAACTCTAGTTCCAGGGGAGTCCGACGCCCTCTTCTGACCTCTGCGGCAATGCATGACATGGGTGCACCAACCTACATGCAGATAGTACACTCATACACATAAAATAAAAAATAAAAAAATAAAAAGTCAAATCTTGCCAGGCATGGTGGCACATGCCTATAATCCCAGCACTTGGGAAGCAGAGGCAGGTGGATCTCTTTGAGTTCAAGTCTAGCCTGGTCTACAGAGTGAGTTCCAGGGCAGCTGGGGCTACAGGAAGACCCTGTCTCAAAAATACAAAAAAAAAAAGGACAAGAAAAAGTCAAAACTACCACACAGTACGCCAGAGCAGTACAAGGAGGAGGACTGGCTGTAAAGTGTTTTTGAGACCTTTAGGAACCGGTGAACTATAGACATTATGCTAAAATCATGAACGCTTACAATTAAGTCATATTTTAAGGTGCTAACAAATACTCAAAACTCATCCCTTCATAATTCCCTACATCTTACTGCTTCTGCTGTTCCTGGGGAGGGGCATCTGGGGCGCTCCTGGCTTGGTGGGAGGATTACACCCAGGGGAGCCAGGCAAGTTCTGTCCACCAGGCTTTCTCCTGGCAAAGCCAAGTGTTGAACATCACAGGCAGGACAGGAAAAGAAGGGCTAGGTATCGTCTCCTCCTCTCACCCACTCCCAGCCCAGGAGAGAGATTTGTTTTTAGACCCAAGGATATTACTATGCAAATTTAAGAGAGTAGAAACTGCAGGAAAAAGCTTTGCAGCAGGAAAAGGGAACCGGGAGACAGCTCACATCGGAGCTGTAAGTGGGCCGGGAGGCTGTGTGGGTGAGGATGACACCTGCCCCATCAGTCCAATCTAAACTCCCCTGGGAAATCCTCCATAGAAATCTGCATGTTAAAGGACTTTCCAGGTAAGTGGAGTCGTCAGGAAGAACAGAGATGCCAAGTTTTGCTTCCCAGTGGGTAAAGAGACAGCAAGTCAGGGCTGTGGTCTGGGTATTCCCAGTTCAGAGTCCAAGTGGGAGCATGGTGAACTATAGCAGCCCTCTCCAGCACCTCCATGCCCGCTGCATGGTGCCTGCTGGGGGATGCCCTCCTGACAGCTGTGTCTCGGGTCTCCATCTTGGCACTAGCATCCACGCCCCCCCCACTCCCGCACTGTCTCCCACTGAGGTGCCAAGCGGCTGCTCAGGTTCCCCTCCTGCCAAAAACTCACCTGACCCTCCTTCCTTTCCTTCAGGGCTTAGAGGTTTCAGAAGGCGCCCAGCTCAACCACGGGCTGTGAGTCACTGTTCCCAACTAGTGTTTACATTACCACCTCAATATCCTATAGGAGGCTTTAGCCAGGAGGGTGGATGTGAGGAAACAGAAGTGGGTGCAATCACTCTGGCGAGCCTGCTTGTAAAAGAGGTTTGTTTTGATTATTTGTTTGTTCAATTTCAATATTGTTTATGGGCCCCTCAGACCACTACAGGTCAGGTGTACAGGGCTAATTAAAATTCCCAATAGCCAATCCAAACCATGTTTCTCACCCAAGAAACATGAGCACCTGCTAGGTAGTTCTAGAAGCAAGTCCAGAGGCTCCCCAAGCCGTCTCCTCAGCTCTAAGGGACTGTGAAGGGAAGCAGGGGAAGGCACAGTGGCAGAGTTCCTCTGTGCTTTCAAACAGAAAGTGGGAATGGGGAAGTGCGTGCGTGTGTATGTGTGTGTGTGTGTGTGTGTGTGTGTGCAAATTTCTATCATTTCACATAAGGGTTGTAGCAACCAGAATCAATGATAATGCCTGAGGCCCTAACCTTGAGATGATCAGAACAAATGTTTTGGCCACCAAGCATTTGGTTAGGTGAGAAGACATTCTGCGAATCACGAATTCTCAATTGTGTGTGACAAACGGAAATGCTACATACACATGGAGTGTGAAGAGAGACACAGAGTCAAATCCTGGATCAGCTTCTTGGCGATCCCAGATCTAGGAAATCCAGGCAAACTTCCACTCCCAATCTCTTCATGTGTGAAGCACAGGTACTGACAGCACTCAGTGCCCCAAACAGTCAACATCCACTAGTGATGCCTACCACGTGCTGGGTGAAGGAGGTGGATACGTGGAAGGAAGGCACTGCCACACTCCAGAAGGCCCAGCACTGTCCGGGCAGCCAGTGTACGACATGGCGCAGGGCAGAGACCCAGGACCCGGCAGATCCACTTTCTGCTATGGATGAGAAATTGTGTGCCAACTACTTTAAGAGCTGCAGACTGCAGGCTGTTCCCAGCAGCAGCTAGTGTGGCCTGGACACATTGCTCACTCTCCCTCCCCACTTGGGAGTCTCATTCCTCTCTCCACAGCTCCGCGGCCAAAAGGCTTGGCTCCGGTGGAAGTGGCAGTGGCCGCTGTGCCCTGGGCCCTTCTCCAGCTCAGATGTCAGAGCTCCCAGGCCTAGGGGCATCCTGGATTGTTGGGTTTTGTATTTTCATAATAGGCTTTTACCAGGAAGACAACCAGAAGAAGGGGTGTCTCCCTCACCCAGTGCACAATGTGGCCCAAAGCACAAAGGAACTATTTGCACAAAGATACCTTTTATTCTAGAGTCCTGGAAGGAAGCCCCAGTGAATTCATGACAAGAATAATGGGGTCCTCATAGCCAAGCTGACTCAGCCTCCCCTCCACCACCTTGGGAGACAGGGCATGAGCCCGAGTGTGTCCCATTTCGTAGATCAGGCCAGGGGACCTCAGCTAGACACAGGTCAGCCTCCACACCACAGGCTAGGTCTCCTAGCTAAGTCCAGACACCCTCATATCACAAGGGAGTTACAGAAGCCAGATCAGCTCATTCTGATGGGAAAGATGGAGAGAACGTTTTAGAAGAAATTTGAGGAAGTATATATAATTCTTAAGAAAGAAGAAGAAATTGAATCTTGTATCTATCCAGGAGATAGAAATCCCCACCTAGACACACAAGATGTGTTCATCAAAGCTCAAAACACAGAAATAGCTTCCTCTTGTGAAATGTCTAATTTTAGCAACCTGACTCAAAAGAAATCCCTTCCACAGAGCAGTGAGTCTAGAGCTCGAAACTTAAAAAGTATAACCCCAAGACATCCTTGTCGATCACCGTGTTTGGTAATGTGAGGCAGCTAAAGCCAGCGGTGCATACCGAGTACCCTGACCCTTGTTCCTTCAATAACGAGCCAGTGCCCTGGGAGGATGCAGGCAACAAGATGACGTCGAGGGCTCAGGAGATGGCCCAGCAGGTAAAGGCACTTGCTGCCCAAGCCCAGTGACCCAAGTTTGAGCCCTGGTACCCACATAAAGGTGGAATTTGAGTGACTCCACGGAGTTGTTCTCTGACCTCCACATACAGGCCATGACACACGCAACTACACACTAATAATAATAATAATAATAATAATAATAATAATAATAATAATAAATTTAAGTGGGGGGAAGATGCACAAGTCTCATTCACAGGCATTAACATGGAGGCCCACACGGACCCTTGTGGAGGGTGTCTTCCCACAGGGATTCGCCTCTTACACTATTTATATTCCTGCAACTAAGCATGTCTGCTCCCCAGGCAGATGCTGTGAGGTCCAAACATTTGATAGCTGACCACTGCATGCTCGGTTATACACAGTAATCACCAAGCACGTGAGAGCACCACTCCTCCCTAAAAGCAAAGCCTGCCTTAGGATGCAAACTCTGTCTCGGAAGGTGGAGTGGAGGGTTACAAGTGAGGGGGTGGGAAGTTTCGGGAGGGAAGGCGGACAGATACCCTAAGTCATTTCTGCAATAAGCTAAGCTCAGCTCTCCTGAAACTACAGCCTCTGAGCCCTCACTCAGACCACATCTCAGTGCCAACCCACCATGCTGCTAGTCACCATGACTGCCATTAGCCCTGGTGACATGGAACAAGAAGGCCAAGCAGACACCGGGGAAGAAACGTACATCTTGCCTTTTTGCTCTGAGAACACACCCTCTCCCTTAGATTCCTCAAAGCCAGTGGGAGCCAGCTTCCTTCCAGCTTGAGAGAATCCATGGGGTTATCCTGGTCACCAGTGTGGGAGGGTGCTGTGGCGGCCCTCCTGGAATATTCCAGAGTCTTAACTGATAGGAAATCTTTTCAGCTGCCCCCAAACAAATACTTCCTGCTACCAAACCCTCTGGAACACACCCTCACACCTCCAACCCTTGACACTGCCCCCCACGTGCCCCCCCCCACTGCACCTGCTGAAGCCCCATGAACAGGCAGATGGAAACAGCCACACCTGCTACCACAGGGACCCTGGTCATCTGGCCTCCAGCTTTGTCCTGAGTTTGTGCAACTGTATTTTCTCAAGCCACCAACAGCTTCGAGACAGACCCTTCTCCACTTGTTCTAAAAATACACCACTCAGTCCTCAGGCTCCCAGGACACATGGCAGAGAAAGCAACGGAAGGGAGGATAGTAAAAGGGCCTCTGAGGACTCACATCTCTACCCAACAGATAAAAAAGTTAGAACCGTCTCTAAACATGAGCCCTATGCAAACAAGCTTTGCTGGCTCCCCAGAGGGATCGCCAAGGCCTCTCATGGTTGCTTACCACTTTGTAATGGTCACAGGAATCCCGACTTTGGTCCCGAACAGGAACCCATAGGTTGATGCTTATAGGCATGGTTGGACCCTGCACATGGGCAGCAGCGTGGTCCTCGGCGGTCAGCAGCCAGTGCCCTCTCTTCTCGGGGTATTTAGTTCAAAGCACTGTGGAGGCGTGTGAAGCTTCGAAGGTTAATTTTAGCTGTGGTCAGATTTCCTTACACAGGCCACCTCCTGAACAGCAGCAGCTTATGTTTCCCCAGCACATGGGGCGGCCCTCTGGCCCCCTGCCCTGGCTCCGCTAGGATTCCAGGCCCTCCATGGCCCCCACCAGATTCTCTGCACCCTCTAAAATAACCCAGCTCTCTGTGCTTACATTTTCATGACACATTCAGGGGAAATAAATCATGGTTTCTTTGGCCGCACCAAGCAAACAGACCTGGAGAGTCTCTGCCCCTGTGCTGGTACTTGGCACGGTCCAGCAGGGAAGCTCCAGGCTGGGTCAGCCTCACAAGGGCCCACAGCCCTCCAGCTTCTGCACGGTGTCACGGTCCTCCTGGATCCCAAGGCGCCTCCACGCTGCTCATCTGTTTTTAAAACACTCTATCAAAGGGAAATCCTTGCCTGTCCTTACATTTCCTTTCTCTCCACAGTCAGGGAGGGAGAGAGAAATCTGCATGCTTCACTGGTGCAAAGATCAGAATGGACCTTGATACAGGCATCAGTATGGAAGCAATCCTCTTCAAGGCTCACGTCCTGCCAAACCCCCAGATATGGGCCTGGCCACTTACAGACACAGTCTCAACAGTTGCTTACTGAGCATAATGCTAGTTGGCTTGAAATGGCCTGGCTTCAACAAGGACAAGAACATTTGGAAAAGTTACCCAGATCCAGAGTGGCCTCCCACGACCTCCCAACAAGACCCAACAACCATGTGAACAAAAACACCTAAGTGCCATGTTCAAAACAGGCCTGGCGGTGACGGCCGGAAGCTCTTGAGCAGATGCAATACCATCTTGGACCACGTTAGGTCTCTGCTACTCTCCCAGGGCATCTTGGACCCTTGCACAAGGTTTACAGACCTTCTATCGGAGGCCTGAGAGTGAATAAGAAAGTGCCTTCAGGAGATGTCATCCTACCAGTCTCAGAGACACAATGAGGACAAGCAAAGGAGTATAGAAAATCCATGCCGAGAGGGAGAGTGCAGGGTGGAGGCCTGCTGCGGGAGGAGACTCAAAACAGCTTTGGAGTGGAGGTGACGTTTGATTAACAAGATGGGAACAGCCATGCCAAGACTGAGCAGTGGTTCCCCAGAGCCTGCAGACCAGCATCGCCTGGGAACTTGGGAGAAATGCAGACTCCTGGGCCCCACCCTACCAGCCTGGGTACAAACAGGTGGTTCTCAAGCACTAGAGACAAGAACCACTAAGCCAGGAGAGGGGCATTCTGGACGGAGAATTCTACAGACAACACAACTGTTTTCTTGGTGCTGTGATTCTGGCCACTAGCCCAGGACCTGGCACAAACTAGGGATTTGATGCATTTTCATGACTGTCTGCCAGACTTTAAGCCCCAGGCCTCTAGAACCCAGATAACAATCATGAAAATGCTATGTTCATGAAACTTTAGCAAAGACACCAGAAAAGGAAGGGAAGGAGGTCATTTAGAATTCCAAGTGGCCACAGGACAGCTTCCTTTAGTGCCAGGACTGTTTGCCACTAAGATTGACTCTCCCAATGTAATAAAACTTGGCAGCTCAAAGTTGGCAATAGATTCTGTAAAAGGCCAAATGTGGTGGCCTTCTGCTTCCTGATTCTGAAACCCAGTAAGAAAGGCATTAATGTGTGGCAGCTGGGATAATCATTTAATTATCTTTTCCACCCATTGAAGCCTGTCGTCTCTGCTCCAACCACTGACTTGTAAATCAACGTCACCTTCATTGTGATCGTGAAAAGGCAGGAAAAAGCAACCTTGCTCCCCACACCAAATTAGAACCAATTTCCTAATGGGGCCTGGATTACACTCTAAATGGGTGCTATTTTCTGCCCCCTGGCCTCTTCCAGGGCCACCCATGTGACTCTAACACAGCCACTGGGAGCTCTGGTGACAAAGGAAGACAGGGACTTTCTACAGAAGGAGCCTCCAAACAGAAGGCCAGCCAGACCTGACTCTAAGTGCAAGGTGAATGACATTTTTCAAGCAACTAGAAAAACATTTGGTATATAGAAAGAACTATAAAAATCATATATGTTTTCTCCTCTTCATTATAGGTCTAATTCCTCCATTTGACAAATACTTGTTAAGTACTTACTATGCACTGTCACTGGGGACAGAGTGATGGGCAAATTGGCATGGACTAAACAAGGATATCAAATACAGACTCTGTAGAAAGATATTGTTCTGGTTTGGTTGCTGTTGCTGCCATAAAACACTGGCCAAAAGCAACTTGGTCGAGGACGGGGTTTATTTGACGCACACGTTCGAGTCACAGTCCCTCACTAGGGGAGGAACTCAGGCAGGAGCTTGAAGCAGAAACCGGAGGGAGGAATGCTTGCTGGCTTGCTTTCTAGCTCGTCCTCAGCTCCCTTTCTTATGCAGCCCAGGAGAAAGAAGAAAATGCTCTGCAGACACCCCAAGGGCCAAGCTGATGGAGGACACCCCTCAGTTGAGCTGCCCTCTTCCCAGGCAGACTCTGGTTTGTGTCAAGTTGACAGAAACTAACCAGCTCAGGTGTTGAAGGGTCACAGAGATAGACACCATTAAAGGTGAAGTTCTTGGTGCCCCAAGAGGCTGCCTAGGGCTTACCAAACTTCAGACGCCTGGGCCCCAGGCACGCCTCTCCATCAACCTTAGGACATGGGCGTGGGGACAGGGGTATTGATAAGCCCCTCAGGAGGTCATCACTGCTATAGTGCAGAGCGGAGGGGCTGCCAACACACAAAGGCAGAGGCTAGAATGACCCGTGGGGCAATGGATTAGAGCTGGAGACTTTACAGAAGCTATAAACTAAGTTTCTAAACTAAACCATAGCAGGGTTTATTAGTATGAATTACATAGTATATTGTTCTAAATTGATGTCTATTTAATCACAATATTTACAGGCATATGTATTTATGCAGGTTGATAGACACACACACTTCCTTATTCTGGCAGCTAAAAGGATCTAAAAACAATAACATCCCAGTGGCAACAAATATTTTTCTTAGCACTCAGATTTTTGGTTCTAATATTCTCCAAGAGTAGAGGCCAGAGCTCCTTAAGTAATGGCTGATTTCATGCCCTAGGGCAAGGCATTTTCAGATAAGCTTGAAAGATATTCTAGTCTGAAGCTGTAGCCCCACACCAAAACACACCGATAGGTGTGTCATGTCAGCGGGGCTCAGAAGCCAAGCGAATGATCTGATAACGGTCAGAGCCAGGCCACCTCAAAACAACTTGTGGTATTAGACAATAATTTACAATATCGAACAAATATTCAAGGGTCCATATTGATACAAAGAGATGACTGGGAAAATCAATAAATGAAAATGGGAAAACGTCCCATGCAAAGAGAATAGCAAATTAATGTAAGTGTGCAGGAAAGATTGAGTGGGGGCTTCCCAGAGAATGAGAGAAAAAAGGGAAGAGGGACTTCATGTGGAGAAGCCCACAGACACCACCTCAACCAGGTGACCAAGGTTAGCACAGACCCTGAGTCAGGTTGACAGAATGACCCCCACTATGTTAGGAAAATGGCTTTCTTCTCCCAAACCCATAACTACCTCATTATGAGCATATCCCAGCTGGAGGCTGGCAATGGAGAGAAGGAACGACATTCTACAGAACATCAGCAGGGCATGGGGGCATATTCATGTGATGCCAGCCTTTGCTCAGAAGGTAGAAGCAAGAGAAGCTGGAGTTCAAGCCTCGCCCAGGTTACAGAGCTCAAGACCAGCTTGGGTTATATAAGACCCTATTTCGGGGAGGGGGGGATCTTGAAAACTATCAAGATCATCCAAAAACAAATGAAGTCTAAGAAACTGTCAAAGTCCAGAAGCCTTAGACAATCTGCCTATTAAACATAACATGGTCTCCTAGGGGACAGTGTGGAGCAGGCACAGTGCCCAGGAACGGAACCAAGGAGATCTGAATAAAGCAGAGAGCGTCAGCTGGCGAGTAGTGGCAAGTGTGCTACGGGAAGGTTCTGCTTTCTGTTACATATTTATTATCTTCCTGTAAAGCCAAATCTATTCCTCTAAATTGATTTTTAATATATGAGTGGCTGTGTGCATATGAGTGCATTTCCTCCAGAGTCCAGAAGAGGACAACAAACTCATGAAGCTGGAGTTACAGGTGATTGTGAGCCACCCAGCATGAATGCTGGGAAGTGAGTTCAAGTCCTCTGTAAGAGCAGTGTGTTCTCTGAACCATTAAACCCTCTCTCCAGTCCCCTAAATCTATTCTTTTTTTAAAAATTTTATTCATTTCTTTTATGTGTATGGATGTACTGTCTGCATGCAGGTTGGTGAACCCATGTTGTGCAATGCCATGGAGGTCAAAAGAGGGTGTCGGATTTCCCTGGAACTGGAGTCAAAGACAGTTCTCAGCCACCATGTGGTGCTGGGAATCGAACCCAGGTCCTCTGCAAGAGCAGTCGGTGCTCTTAACCACTAGGCCATCTCTCCAGCCCCCTAAATCTATTCTTAAATTAAAAGTTTGTTTTTTTTTTTAAGCTGGTCATAGTGGCCCAAATCTTAATCCCAGCACTCAGGAGGCTGAGGCAGGAGGATTAACATAAACTCAAAGGCCAAGTTAGTCTGGTAAGTGAATTCCTGGCCAGTGAGGGCAGCATAATGACATTGGGTCTCAATAACAACAACAACAACACAACAACAACAATGAACAGCAAAATGCTAAATCTATTCTAGATTAAAAGTTTATTTAGCCAGGCATGGTAATGCAGGCCTCTAAATCTAGGACGCTAGAAGAGGATTGCTATGAATTTGAGGACAGCCTGGGCTACATGGCAAGACTCTGTCTCAAAAAACAAAGAAACAAAAGAACATAAAATGTTTATTGGGTAAAGCTCCACAACTGGCCGGGCTGTACAGTCAGGTTTGAAGCCTAATCTTTTGCTATAACAAGAGGATCGAGCTGTTCCAAAGCAGAATGCTTACGAACTAGATGTCTAAGATCACAGAATTTAAGACACACATACATAGTGTGCATGGCTCTGTGTACACAGGTTTACAATCTGCGCTGGCTCCACCCACAGGGGTGAAATTCCCAGAATGCTCATTAGTAACTGTTCAGTAAGATAAAAGGACCTAACAAAAAAGAAGCCATTCAGAACTCCAGGTTTTGCTTTGATCCATTCAAAAGGGCCATGAAAGAACTATTTGTGCCCAAAGAATAAATACGGTGACTCTCCTCAGTTAACAACTCGGTGCCCTAATTCAAAAGATCCCACTCGTTGGTACCTCGAGAATCTGCACTTAGTTCTTCCTCACCTTTAAATGTGTTAACTTTCCAATGACCCATCATATGAAGATTTTTAAGTGTGTGTGGACGGGGTGTAAATCCTTTATGTGACTGGAAACATGAGCCAATTTTACCAGCAACAGAGGTGGGCGCCTCCTTCTTTGGGTAGCATTCAACACAATTACACTCACTGCTAGCAAGACAATTAGGATGCAATTGTTTTTTAAATTCCTGCCATCCTTGTTTTCCATGAAAGGAGAAACACTTTCTGCAAATCACTTTTTCTAGAGAAAATAAAATCACATCTCTCTCTATTTTGTAAGCAAAAGAAAAAAATAATAAAGTGACAGATTAATTTCCCCAAACATAATAAGTCTAATGTAATCATCTGGTGCCAGCCATCTGCTTAGTGGACACAAAGTGAACTGCATTTTCTGATAACTTGCTTAATTCAGTTAGTGCTTCTGACCCGGCTTTTGTCCTGGTTCTCGACTCCCTGGTGGCCTCCAGACAAGGAGGTTGCTCAGTCAGAGGAAGGTGGCCTATGAACTGTGACGCCAACCCTCCCCAGCTGGCTATCCACGAGTGAACGAGGTTTTCAGGAGGCAGCCAGTGGCCAGACTTCTAGCTGAAGCAAACCACGTTGTGGATATCACAGACTGACTACTTCCTAGATGTTAGACACCAAAGCTCATCCTGGCCTTTGGCTCATTTAATCTTCGTGATCTTGATTTCTATGATTGATCCTGTTTGCCTCACAGAGACTTTGAGATTCAGAGAGGTTAAAGCACTTGCTGTTGGGCCCTATCCCAGTACCACATCATCTGGCCTGACAGACATCGACCACCATGAAAGTAACTCAGCCCCCCAGAGTGGGGCATCTAAGTCTTGGCTAAAACGTGAAGCATGCGCACTGGTGTCATTGACTGAGGTTACGGGCAAATGTGCAGATCGCAGCATAACAGAAACGAGAGACAATTTCGAGGCTTTTCCTGTCTTAGCAGATGGAGGACAGGCAGAGATAGGGGTGTGGAAAGGATGTTCGGAAGGAGGTGAACGCTGGGATGGCCTCACACCCTCTGCCTGCCCACTCAAACTTGGTGTCGTTGACAGCTGAGAACATGCCCAAAGCTAGAGACACTGTACCCTAGGGCTGACTCCTGCCTTGAACATCTGAAGGCAGAGGGAGTGTCATGGCTGTCAGTTTGGGGGGGTTGCTGGAGACTCTGACAGTCTGCAGCTAGTCTACAGCCCCACTGTGGGCCAAGGGAGAGAGATCAAGCTGGGGGCACATCAAGAGAGAGACCTGATAGGCAGCAAGCTCAAGTGAGCATGGACCTTGTCCTCTGCGGAGCCCCCTGGGGACAGAGGAGGCGGCTCGCTGCTCCACCTTCCTTCTGTAGGTCCTGATACCAATTCCAGGAAAGGCTATTCTAGCTTCTTGTTTGAGAATATCTTTATAAACTTTGAGGGCTATGGGAATGTGTATAGAGGAACAGAAAAGTCTAGGCTGCTGGAGCCATCATCCCAAGGCAGGGGAAGCCCACGGGCTTGTGTGCGGCCCCACACTACCCTGCGGCACACACATTAGAGTCCCCGGGGTGCTTTTACAATATGCACATGTCTGGGTCCAAGCCAGAAGAGTGAGAGTTGGCAGGTTTAAGATGACCCAACAATCTGCTTTTCCTTTCTAAGTTCCCTAGAGGAGGCTGATGTGCAGGCAGGGTTAGCTACCAAGTCCCACACTGCAGAGGGTTTTATGGATATTTGTCTCTGAAAGATGGAAAGAGGCACATTTCTGTGGCACCCAGGACATTTGCCCCAGGATTCTTCTGACTCTGCCTCCACCTTCCTACGCCAGCACGTGGATGCTGGTGCACAGACCGCTGCTTTTTCTGGGGGCGCTGGGGATCCAAGCTCAGGTCCTCACGCTTGCACAGCAAGAGCTTTACCAACTGGGCTGTCTCTCCAGCCCTGGTACTACTTCTTTTTTCAGACAGGGTCTCGTGTAGCCTAGGCTGGCCTCAAGCTCACTATATAGCCGAGGGTGACCTTGAACTTCTATTCCCTCTTTCCTCTATCTCCAGAGTTCTGAGATGACGGGTATGTACTATCATGCCTAGTTAGGTGGTGCTGGGGATCGAACTCAGAGCTTCACAAATGCTAAGCAAGCACCCTACCAAGTCACCCAGAGTCCTAGCCCTATTTCTTAATATTTAGAAAATCTTCCCCATAGTCTGACTGGAGAAGTATGGCTCAAGAGCCCCACGACAAAGGAGCTAATCAAGGCTTATCTTTTCCTATTCCCCTTCCCTTCCTCCTCCCTTCCTTCTCTTCCTCTCATTCTTTTTTCTCAGACAAGGTCTTGCAACATTACCCAGGCTGAATATGCTATGAAATACTAGAATATGCCATGCAGCCTTGCCTAGCCTCCAACTCTAGACCCTTCAGCCTCAGCCTCTCAAGTCCTGGGACCTGCCACCATGTACAGCTTAAGCTTTCATGATTTGTTGAGGGATCAGCATACAAAACCAGTATGAGAATACTAAAGTAAATTCTCTACCACTCCCCAGAATCAATCTTCCCTTTAAAATATAAGAATTGAGATTCAGAGATGCATTGTGCCCAAAGTCCTTCAGTCAGGAAGAAACAAGGCAAACTTTCTGCCAGGTTCTTAACCACACAACCTTCCTTCTCCTCACAGGCAACATAGATAGGGAAATCAAGAGGTTCTGTCCCTCTGGCCCCAGGCCCCAGCATGCTACACATTTTAAGTTGAAGAAGTACAGGGACTTGAAATGAAAGGGACTGGAAGGCAGCAGAGGTGACTGATGGAAGACAATTTCCTGCTTTGGAACGTCAATGTCAAGGCCACTAAAAAACATTATCGGTTACAATGTAATGCCTCTTTGATGGAGAAACAGAAGATAGAAAAAGAATACTTTGCAGTGAAAAGTTCTCCGGAGGGACTCAGCCATCTATAAAACGCATTAGGTTATAAAGACAGAAGAAATCTTGGCATCTTATTTTCATAGGTGGGTATGGGAAAGAGACTGAAGGGAGAAGACAGTGGCTCCTAACACCGATTCAGCCTGAATCCCGAATGAGATGTTAAAAGCTGCATGGCCCATCAGTGCCTTAACGCCACGTGACTGAACTGCCAGCAGACAGAGAAATAAAAACCTTGGAGGCAACATTCTAGGTCCCCAATTCAGACATGCATAGTTTCATGGAAATTACCCAGGCTTTGATTTCCAGCAGAACTCTGGCTGACTTTTGGCTTTGTCACTTTTGACCTAACCCGGTGACTCAAGGCAAGGGGGTTAACCTTTCGACCCACACTATTCCCCTCTGTGAGGCAGAGATAGGCACACTGTGGTTCAGAGGGTTGTAGGGGGCCAGGCCAAGTGGCTGGTCTGCAAACAGCTCCCAAGACTTATCGAAGACTAGAGATAAATGTGAAGAGATAATTCAAATAAATGGAAAGAGACAGCCAGATGAGAAAAGAAGACTCACAGCACATGAAATTTTAATGCCAGTGACAATTCAGGTTTGGTCTGGTCAATAGGAAGCATAAATAGCTGTCACCTAATGGCCGTGTCCTCTTGAAAATGGGTTATTCGTCTGAGTCCATCTCCCAGAGGACAGCTGCAAATGCCATCAGCCAAGCAACTAGTTGATGCACTAGAGCAACGGCCTTATTTATAGCCAGGGGACAGATTCCACAGACAGAAGAGGCTGCGGAGGCCGGAGTCCATCTCCAAGTTCCCTGTTCCCAGAGTACAGAGGAGCAAGGCTGGAAAGCACGTTTGAAAGGAATGTCCCAGACAGTGAAAGCATGTTCATAATATAGGGAAAATACTGAAAGGGAGCAGCCCAAGAAACGTGGGCAGAGGGTCATGCGCCTGGCTTCCTGGAATCAGCCCTCATCCCGCACTGAGACTGCCCAAGCTCTGGGCTAAAATGGAATCTTTATCATTGGAAAACCGGCTTGAATGCATCGACGTGTATCAGGAAGGGTTCGCATGACGTCCCACGAAGTCCCCCTTTGTGACTTGTTTAGGAACTGCACTGTGGACAGGTGCGTGGCCCCTGCTCCCCCTCCCACATGCAATGCCTCATGGAGAACAGCCTCTTCCAGCCCTTCAGTGGCTGGAATTCACAGTCCTCCCAAACGGGGTTCTGTGGGTTTATTAAGGAAACCTGGATTCAAATGATCCTCCAGCTTGCATTTTTCCATCCAATTACCTGTTTCCTGTCTTCTGTTTTACCTGTTGAGGACTCTGTGGACAGGGCTGACAAGCATTGCTTCCCATATTCCCTTAGAAGTTTAGTGTTCGCTCAAGCAACAAATGTATCGGAAGGACAGACGCATGGAAGGATGACAAAAAGAACAAGGGGTGGTCGGATGCATCACAGAGAAACTAGCAGGGGAACCATTATCTACTTCATCGCTTGTCCTTCAACACAGCTAGTAAGTAAATGGATTGTCCTGCTTAGCACAGTACTCTGATTAACAGGGCGCCCTTTCTGAACACTGTCTGCAGATCTGACCACTGATAACTGGTCTTTTCAGGTTAAAAAAAAAATCAACCTTGCTCTTCACATGGATGAAACACAACTGTCTTTTGTTGATGATTCACCAACACTAGGCTGTCTACTAAGAGTCAGGGCTGGGAATCAGTCACCCCCTCAGCATGGCGGGTGAGAAGGGGGTGCCCTCTCAAGTACCAGCAAAAGACAGCTAGATGACTGGGCGCATGTTTGGGGAACCATAACTGAAAATGAATGATGTTTTTCCCTTCTGTCTTCTTTGGTGAGTCTTATAATACTGGAATGAGCATATACTGACTACAGGCTTTCAGGCTACAGATCAGCACAGACATAAAGAAAACACGCAGACACACCTAATTGCATGAGGCTGGTCCTCTCACGCTGACCCAGTAAGTACACTTGAACTCAGAAAGCCACTTGTAAAAGTTACTAAGCCAACCGGCGATGGACCCACCTGACTTTGGCCTTAGCCTTAATCCCAGCCCACCCCATGCTTCCCAATTCCCTGGCCAAACATTCCTAGACAAGGCCCGTGTTTGTCTGACCATTTCCCAATTCTGTAAGATGGAGTGAGGCACAGGAAACACAAGCCAAACGGGTCTGGCTGCTGTTACTTTTCACTTGGCTGCTTCAGCCTTGGAGGTAGAACTGGTCCTGTTGTACACAGGGTTTCCCACTTCAGAGCAGTTAGGAGGGAGACTTCTCAGCTCGGGGGCGGGGGGTCCCTGCACCAGGGCTCTGCTCTATCTCAGTTTACCACATGGGACACCTCAGGGAAACCTCGTAATATCCTGTCCCATTTCACACTCAGGAGAGGTAAGTGACTTCTACCCCACACAGGACCCGCGTGGCCATCGTCATGAACCTCTTCCCACCACTGCAACAAACAAACACTCTCTTGGCCTCTATCCCTGTCTTAGGGCAAGTCCTGGTAGCCCCTGCTATGAGATGGGTGCTCTCAGCTAAAGGGGGAGCTGACCCTCTAGAGGAATCAGCCTCTGTCTACACTCTCAAGGTCAACACCACACACTCTGCCATTGGAGACACCCCAGGGAATCCACCATCATGTAGCTTTGATATACGGTGTTAGCACAATATGCCCACCTAGGAATATTTTGGTGCCAAGAATAAGAAGAGGAAACTACCTGGCAGAAGGACTGACCTTGGCTATCTCCTGCTATGGTAACCCACTGTTGGGACTCTAATGAAATTTTGCATAGATGAGACACATCTGCATCACTTATAAAAATAAGACCCGGCCTAGAACACACAAGTGTGTGTACACGCAGGCACAGTGTGCATAAGAACAATGAACAGGAGGTCTTTCTCTGTTATCGAAAGGGCTGGTCAGAGCAGACAGGGAGCATGCCACGGAGCACATCTGTCTGTCCTTTCCAGCTAAGGTTAATGGGTTGTGGGGGGCACATTCTAAATGAGTGCCTCGGGCTCTCCTTGAAGCCTGGTTTGTGCAGGACAGCACACATGCTGCCAAATGTCTAACCCCACTGACTTTCCTGTCACCCCGAACTGTTCCTGGAGTTGAACAAACACAGATGTCCTGCTCCAACCCACAGCCACCACAATGAGATCTAATTGCTTTATTGTGTGTCCTGAATTCCTCATTCACATTAAGCCAGAATGAGAGGCATGAACATCATCTTATTGAAAAGATGCAGTAACAGCCAGTCTGTGCACAGACCACAGGGTCAGAGGAGGCCTTACACACACATCACGGCCCTGTGCCAGCGTGGCACCGTCTGTTAGGTGCTCTTTTCTCTGTAACATACACCACAGCACCTTTTTGAACCCAGAATCAGAAAGTCTGGGGGGGTAAAAGGGGCTTTCCAAGCCCTCCGGCCTGATGGTACCACTCCTCAGTATAAAATCCTTTGCCTAGCCCCATGCAAGTTTCCTCAGATGCCCATGAAGAACCTGCCTAGCTCCTAGGAAAGCCATCCGGCATTTGTCTTGGAAAGCTTCCTTCCGCTGAACTGCGTTTGGTGTGTGGTGGGTGAAACCCAGTGACGAGTCCTTCCAGGCTCCAGAGCAGTGTCTCAGATCCCTGCAAACACTCTTCTTAGAATGGAGCCCTGGAGCCTTTACTACCCTAGCTGTTCTTCCAATACAGGGGATGCTGGTTAAGGCTGATGATAGATAGTGCTGGTTTGTTCTTTTGAGACAGGGTCTCACTGTGTAGCCCAGGTTTGCTTCAAGCTCTCTATCCTCTTGCCTCTGCCTTTCAAGTGCTGAGGTTCCAGGCATGCTCCACAATACCTGGCTCTAGCAATAGTTGCCAAAATAAAAGCAAAGACTCCAGCTCTTTTCACTGCCAAGAGGGACTGTTCTAGCCTCCTACATTGTTCAAAAGCAGTCTCCAGTACGATTGGCCTCAAGGTGCTTGGGGCTGCTAAGGTCCACAGATTGGACTCATATGTGCACTACTGGAACCCCGAACTACCTTACAAGCTCAAGAAGGCAAAAAACCCAACACAGCCGAGGGAGGAGTGAGCCTTACAGAGGGGCAAAATCCCAACACGGCCTAGGGAGGAGTGAGCCTTACAGAGGGGCAAAATCCCAACACGGCCTAGGGAGGAGTGAGCCTTACAGAGGGGCAAAATCCCAACACGGCCTAGGGAGGAGTGAGCCTTACAGAGGGGCAAAATCCCAACACGGCCGAGGGAGGAGTGAGCCTTACAGAGGGGCAAAATCCCAACACGGCCGAGGGAGGAGTGAGCCTTACAGAGGGGCAAAATCCCAACACGGCCGAGGGAGGAGTGAGCCTTACAGAGGGGCAAAATCCCAACACGGCCTAGGGAGGAGTGAGCCTTACAGAGGGGCAAAATCCCAACACGGCCTAGGGAGGAGTGAGCCTTACAGAGGGGCAAAATCCCAACACGGCCGAGGGAGGAGTGAGCCTTACAGAGGGGCAAAATCCCAACACGGCCGAGGGAGGAGTGAGCCTTACAGAGGGGCAAAATCCCAACACGGCCGAGGGAGGAGTGAGCCTTACAGAGGGGCAAAATCCCAACACGGCCGAGGGAGGAGTGAGCCTTACAGAGGGGCAAAATCCCAACACGGCCGAGGGAGGAGTGAGCCTTACAGAGGGGCAAAATCCCAACACGGCCGAGGGAGGAGTGAGCCTTACAGAGGGGCAAAATCCCAACACGGCCGAGGGAGGAGTGAGCCTTACAGAGGGGCAAAATCCCAACACGGCCGAGGGAGGAGTGAGCCTTACAGAGGGGCAAAATCCCAACACGGCCGAGGGAGGAGTGAGCCTTACAGAGGGGCAAAATCCCAACACGGCCGAGGGAGGAGTGAGCCTTGCAGAGGGGCAAAATCCCAACACGGCCGAGGGAGGAGTGAGCCTTACAGAGGGGCAAAATCCCAACACGGCCGAGGGAGGAGTGAGACTTGCAGAGGGGCAAAATCCCAACACGGCCGAGGGAGGAGTGAGACTTACAGAGGGGCAAAATCCCAACACGGCCGAGGGAGGAGTGAGACTTACAGAGGGGCCAAGGAAAGAGGGAGGCCATGAAGACAAAGGTTTTAACATTTAGCAGTGGGGGGGGGGACAGCCTAAGGGGAGGAGGACACCCTCAAGGTGTCAGTGGGGGGGACAGCCTAAGGGGAGGGGGACACCCTCAAATTGTCAGTGGGGGGGACAGCCTAAGGAGAGGGGGACACCCTCAAGGTGTCAGTGGGGGGGACAGCCTAAGGAGAGGGGGACACCCTCAAGGTGTCAGTGGGGGGGGACAGCCTAAGGGGAGGGGGACACCCTCAAGGTGTCAGTGGGGGGGGACAGCCTAAGGGGAGGGGGACACCCTCAAGGTGTCATTGGGGGGGGTCAGCCTAAGGGGAGGGGGACACCCTCAAAGTGTCAGTGGGGGGGACAGCCTAAGGGGAGGGGGACAGCCTCAAGGTGTCAACAGCAGCAAAGAAGCTGCTTCTCAGGTGACCCACTGGGAACAGAGAGAACCTTCGGCCTTAGCCAGGGGCCAGGCTATGTTGTCAAGGCTGCCTGATGCCCACCGTATTCCACACCCACCCTGAGATGCAGCCTACTGCTGCCAAACTGGTTGGGCTTAGTCACAGACAGAAAAAAAGGACCTGTCTGGCTGCCATATCTCTGATCAAAGCTGACTCATTTCAAAGGAGAACTGTCAGCAGCTTGGGAGATTGTGATCAGACAGAAAAATAAACTATCTGGTTACTTCAGGGGTTAAAATACAAACCCTTCCTATAAACAGAGTCATCTTTTGTGCTTATGAAGTGCTCCATTCTAGTAACCCCATGAGGAAAATTACCAGACACTAATTAAAGCACGTACTTGGGCCTGAGGTGAAGCCTAACGCTCATGTGCTCATACTGTCTCCCAGGAAAAAGTCTGCTGGAGCTGGGAGCTTAAAAAAGTTACCTAAGGCTAGAAGGCAGACTGGGGCTCCGGGGTCGAGGGAGTCCCACTGTGTTCCACACACACTCACAATGTAATCATGGCACAGTGAGATCACAGGTTCCAGAACACACACACGTATAGATACACACATGTACATGTACATAAGAATGCACACAGACACACATATACATGTACACAAAGATACCCATATGCACACATATGAACACACAAATACACATGCAAACACAGACATATAAAGGCACACATATACACATGAACACACATGCACACAAAGCCACACATGAACACAGATATGCATGCACACACACCCACAAACATGCACATATACACAAGTACCCACATACATTCAGACACACATGCACACACAGACATACACATATCCCACAGACACACATACACAGTCACACACACAAGCACAGACACATGTAGACACACACAGACACACGTGTACATACAATCACAGACTCATGTACACATACAGACATGCACAGACACACGTGCACAGACACATGCAGACACACAAATCATCCCAGACACACACAGACATACACACACATAATCACACACAATGTGCACAGACACATGCAGACACACCATAATCACAAAGACACACACATAATCACACAGACACACATGCACACACAAAGATGCATGCAGACACATAGACACACAGATAATCACATACACACATGGGCACACAGAGACAGACACACATACATACATCTTTTCTTTCCTCTTCTGGAAGACAAAGCATGGCCAAGCTATCAGTGATGGACACATTTCAGGACAAGCTGGTTTTAGATCTGGAGTTTCAGACTGAAACAATTTGGTTAGGAACAGATTTTCCCAGCAGGCCTTGGGGTGTCTACCCAGCAGTGGGAATAATTCACTCACACCGGGAATCGTCAGCAATGGGAGTCATTCTGGCTTCTCTACCCTGGGCACCTTGGATCTCTATGAGGCCTGGAGACATGCCCAGAAGGGGGCAGCCTTGCCTGAGCTCCCGGGCCCAGCTGGGGTTCTTCTACAATGGGGCTCCCAAGGACAGCCACACCTGAGCCTAGTCAGCAAGAGGCCCAGCCCAGACCCCTGCACTGAACTGCCCATGAGGACGGTGCTGTGCTCTGCAGGGAGTACTGCCTGGCATCTAGCTAGTGGGAGGATGGAGCGTCTGTGAGGACGGAGGGTGCAGCAGCTGGAGAAATACAGTAAGGCCATCACCAACGTCACAGCCGCACACCAAGTGCACCCATTCGGCAGGTGTCACCAACGCCACAGCCGCATACCGAGTGCACCCATTCAGCAGGTGTCACCTACGTCACAGCCGCACACCAAGTGCACCCATTCGGCAGGTGTCATCAACACCACAGCCGCACACCAAGTGCACCCATTCAGCAGGTGTCACCAATGCCACAGCCACACACCAAGTGCAGCCATTCAGCAGGTGTCATCAACACCACAGCCACACACCAAGTGCACCCATTCGGCAGGTGTCACCAACGTCACAGCCGCACACCAAGTGCACCCATTCGGCAGGTGTCATCAACACCACAGCCGCACACCAAGTGCACCCATTCAGCAGGTGTCACCAATGCCACAGCCACACACCAAGTGCAGCCATTCAGCAGGTGTCATCAACACCACAGCCACACACCAAGTGCACCCATTCGGCAGGTGTCACCAACGTCACAGCCGCACACCAAGTGCACCCATTTGGCAGGTGTCACCAACGTCACAGCCGCATACCGAGTGCACCCACTCGGCAGGTGTCACCAACGCCACAGCCGCACATCGACTGCACCCATTCGGCAGGTATCACCAACGTCACAGCCGCACACCAAGTGCACCCATTCGGCAGGTGTCACCAACGGCACAGCCGCACACCAAGTGCACCCATTCGGCAGGTGTCATCAACGGCACAGCCGCACACCAAGTGCATCCATTTGGCAGGTGTCACCAACGGCACAGCCGCACACCAAGTGCACCCATTCACCATGTGTCACCAACGCCTCAGCCGCACACCAAGTGCACCCATTCGGCAGGTGTAACCAATGCCACAGCCGCACACCAAGTGCACCCATTCGGCAGGTGTCACCAACGCCACAGCCGCACACCAAGTGCACCCATTCGGCAGGTGTCACCAATGCCACAGCCGCACACCAAGTGCACCCATTCGGCAGGTGTCACCAACGGCACAGCCGCACACCAAGTGCACCCATTAGGCAGGTGTCACCAACGTCACAGCCGCACACCGAGTGCACCCATTCGGCAGGTGTCGCCAACGCCACAGCCGCACACCAAGTGCACCCATTCGGCAGGTGTCACCAACGGCACAGCCGCACACCAAGTGCACCCATTTGGCAGGTGTCGCCAACGTCACAGCCGCATACCGAGTGCACCCATTTGGCAGGTGTCACCAACGCCACAGCCGCACATCGACTGCACCCATTCGGCAGGTGTCACCAACACCACAGCCGCACACCAAGTGCACCCATTCAGCAGGTGTCACCAATGCCACAGCCGCACACCAAGTGCACCCATTCAGCAGGTGTCATCAACACCACAGCCGCACACCAAGTGCACCCATTCGGCTATCGGGGGCTCTAAAATGCTGTAAGATGCAACATCACATCCAACTTTACAAGAGGCCAAGCACTCTTGTAAAAAAGAGTGTGTTTCAGCCACTGAAAGCCACTTCAGTCCACTCAAAGTACAGCTTTCTGGGGCTCTTATGTTCCCACCAACATATATGAAGTAAGAACTGGGGAGACAAAGAGCAGGGAAGGGGGTCAGAGCCCCCACCAGCTGCTCCCGCTGCCCTTGCAGCTGGGACTCAACACCCCTTAACAGTGTGCAGGTGTTCTGTATGAAAGGCTCGCAGAACCTGGACCATCCCGGCAGAGGCAGGCGACCGGCTTTCCAAAGGTGGATCAGTACCCCATGAACCTCCAGGCCACTCAGTGCTCTCTCTCCCCACGCTGCTACGGTAGGCGTCCTGGACAGGTGTATCCCAGTACCCAAGTTTACCAGTTCGGAGGGACGGCGTGCTCATTGCACAGACCAGTGACACCAAGTATCAGGCTACTTGCCCATTGGAAGAGCCGCTGCCACTGGGTGGGGGCGCCGGGCAGCGGGACAGGGACACTGAAGGTCTGTGTAGTCTTGAGCCCCACCTTCACTCTTCCTCCGATTTCTAAATCCTATAAACGGCCTGCTCAGGCAGTCTTCTGCCTGTGGCCTAGAGTCTCAGGGGTCACTCAGGTGAAGCAATGCAGTCTCCAGAGAAGGAAATGACCAGCACACCTGTCAGATTCCAGTCTCCAATAATTGCTACCTTGGTTTGATGCCACATCTTAAACCCTCAGGAATGAGGTCCACATTGCTGAGATCTCAGCCAGGTCTCACAGAGCATGGCATTTGTATCCACCTAAAGCCCCCACTATCTTTTCCAAGTGGCATGGGCAGGATGGGTGCTAGAGGGTTAAAAGAGCCCAGCTCGGGAAGTCCTAGTAATTTAGAGCTAGAGTTTCGAGGATTTTGCCTCCAAGAATCCATACGTTAAATGAGACACAGTCAGGCACACCCGGAAAAACCATAGGCTTTGAAGCCAGTTAAACACAGATTTATAAGTCCCTCTGCCACATGCTTTGCATCTTTGGGCACATTACCCCCCCCCCCCCGAAAGCCTCTGTTTTTCCTTATCTGTAAAATGGGAGTCATGTCAAGGAAGGTATGAGACAACCCAAGCTAAGAGTAGGCTTTGGCAAAGTGATAGTTCTGAACCTGCCAAATCCCAACTTGGAACCCCAGAGTGCCTATCTTTTCAAAGGCCATCTTCCCACAGCAAAGAAGATTGAGAATGACAATCTCAACCTGGATTTATGACAAGTCATAACCAGAAGATTAAAATTCCATAGCCAGGCGTGGTGGCGCACGCCTTTAATCCTAGCACTTGGGAGGCAGAGGCAGGAGGATCTTTGTGAGTTCAAGGCCAGCCTGGTCTACAGAGTGAGTTCCAGGACAGCTGGGGCTACAGGGAGACCCTGTCTCGAAAAGACAAAAAAAAAAAAAAAAAATCCAAGTGTCATATGGATAAGACAGGCCAGATGCTTGGAGACTCTCAAAAGTCTCCTGTCCTGCATGGCAAAGGCCTCGGAGGGGCCAAGGAGCTCACAGCATAGGCTGAGAAAGGTGATGTTTAGGTCTACTCCAGAAAAGAGGAGACACTTCTAACTAGGCTGCATTAGCAGAGCCGTCAGCTGATGCTCAGTGTGGAACTGTACTTACTGCAGGGAAACTGTGACCCGGGTTGATGTGGAACTCTCTCCTGGTGGCAGGAAATAGATTTGTCTGTTGACAGGGCCTGGCAGGAGGGGCTGGGACCGGGACCACCAGGGCAGCAACTGGAGGCTATCTCATCAGGAAGAGGGTCACACCAACCAAATTCAGCTGTTCATAACCACCTCCCACATACCCTCACAGCTAAAAGGGGAGGTGACCGATAGTCCCCGAAGCCCTACTATGTGTGTAACCACCATGATGAGCACTTTGCACTGCTGACATCGCTAAATTCTTATGACAACCTGATGAGGGTCACAGATATCTCAGTTTCAGATGCAGGAGACCAGAGTTCAGGGAAGCTGTATAAGCCACCCAAGTTCTAGATGCACCCGCACAAAGTGGTGGGTGGGTAGGGAGCACAAAGTGGTGGGTGGGTAGGGAGGGACTGAGGCTGGCATTTCTGAACAAGGGTCCATCTGAGGTCCCTTCCACAAGAAGCGTCAGCTCGCAGCATTCGCTTCCGCAAGCCTGGCCTATTCCTAGAGTAGATTAGAGAGAAAGATAAATCAAGCTGAGTGTGCTATGAGCCTTTCATCCCAGCCCTTGGGAGACCAAGGCAGGAGGTCCACAAGTTCAAATCCAGCCTGGGCTGCATAGTGAGTTTGAGACTAGGTTTGTCTACATGAGGAATAGGGAATACAGGGAGGTGGGGGGGGGGAGAAAAAGGAGAAGGAATAGGAGGAGGAAATTAAGGAGGGAGTGAAGAGGATCAGATTACTTATGTCACTATCGAGGCACTAAAAAAAAATCCTACAGAAAAGAAAAAGGGGGAATGAGTGGTGTGTGCAAGCTGACCCTTGACCACAGCTGCAAATCAAAACTATTAGTGAGTTAGGGAAACATGCTTTTCAGAAGGAACTGCTTCACTGACCAAACTGAAAACCTAACCCTCCCCTAGATTCAGGCATTGTTAAGGCAAGAGTTCAGGCTCTGCAAAGCCTAACCCTGAATATGCCAAGAGCAGCCGGCTGCTCTAGCCTCCCGGCTCCTCTCTGCCTCTGGCCTCCTGTGTGTGCACTAAGCAAGCGCACATCCTCTGGGCATGTCTATCTGCACCCTCCCTCAAGTCCTCTTTTGCTGCCCAGCCTCCAGTGACCCCTTCCAGCATTTAGAACCCTTACCCTGGCACACAGCCCTTGTTGCTCTATGGCTTCAGCCTTGCCCCCCCACCCCCTTCCCCATGGAGTGGCAGTGTGGCTGGGCTGGGGACACTGGCTCTGGGCTTAGCTCTCCTGGAGTCTACCCTCCTGGCTCAGCTGCCTAATACTAACTAGTGTGACCCTGCACGAGTTACTTGAGCTTCCTGAGGCTAGACCATTACAAGTATGGGCACAGTGCACAGCATCTCTAAAGGTGAGAACAAAGGCCACTGGGAATAGTCAAGCCCTCACACTGGCAGACACAGCACTGCTGTCCCTGCCTTTCCCTGACTGTGACCCCCCAAAATGCACTGTCCTGCACACCCTGACAGAACTCCACAAAGCCCAGACCCACTCAACCCAACTGACCCTCTTTCCTGGGACCTCAATGGTACTTAGTGCTGTTATGAGTCTGGGACCTACACGTGTATCTCCTACAGTCTAATAGCAAGCTATCCATTTTGTTTCTTTTGTTATTTTACTTATGTGTATGTCTATGTGTGGGAATGCATGTGTGAGTACAGTATCCGTGCAATTCAGAAGATGGTATCTAATCCCTGGAGCGAGTTATAGGCAGTTGTGAACTGCCTGACGTGGGTGCTGGGAACTGAATTCAGGTCCTCTGCAAGAGCAGTACGTGCTCTTGATGACTGAGCCATCTCTCCAGGCCCCATTCTATCCATTTTGCTTCCCCCTATGTTTTCCTTCAACTCTTCTTGTCTCTACTGTAGAGACTAGAAAGCCAGCCCATTTCCTAGACTGCCTTGCAGCTGATTTTCTGAGTGTCACCCCCATGATTTCTGGAAGGCAGGAATGAGACAGGGGCCATCTCTCTTACTTAGAAGAACAGAATTTCGGAAGGTGTGGTTAGACTCGTGGTTTCAGCGATAAAACACTATAGCCAAGATTTAGGAGTGCTGGAAAGGAAGTCTAACCATATCCTCCTGACAGCTGTTCTTTCAGGAGTTCTTAAGTGCCCAATTTTCTGAATTAGGTGCCTTCTGCTTGAGTTACATGCAATGGCTCCTAGTTTGTGAACCGGCCCCAACCAGTGATTCCTCAGCTGCCCCTCCATTTCTTTTTTTTTTTTTTTTTAATGTGTTTGAGTGTACTGTCTGCATGTAGGTTGGTGCACCCGTGTTGTGCAATGCTGCAGAGGTCAGAAGAGGGTGCCAGATTCCCCTGGAACTGGAGTTAAGATGGTCCTTAGCCGCCATGTGGGTGCTGGGATTCAAACCTGGTCCTCTGCAAGAGCAGTCGACACTCAACCACTGAGCCATCTCCTCAGCCCTGCCCCTGTTTCTTTTCTTTTTCTTTCTTTCACGCTCTTCTTTCTTTCTTTCTTTCTTTCTTTCTTTCTTTCTCTCTCTCTCTCTCTCTTTCTCTCTCTCTCTCTCTTTCTTTCTTTCTCTCTCTCTCTCTCTCTCTCTCTCTTTCTTTCTTTCTTTCTTTCTTTTTTGGTCTTTTCAAGACAGGGTCTCCCTGTAGCTCCAGCTACCCTGAAACTCACTCTGTAGACCAGGCTGGCCTTGAACTCACAAAGATCCACCTGCCTTTGCCTCCCAAGTACTAAGATTAAAGGCATGCACCACATCTGTTTCTTAAACTCAGTACCTGTGCACCACCTCATCTGCATGTAGTCTGGTGCTCAGCCCTGATCTCTGAAGCACTTACTACACAGGCCATTGGGACACACAGATTGATTTTCATCCTTGGAGCAGAGCAACATAAATGGGCACTTCCTGCAGCATCTTGTAACAGCAGTGCCATGTGAGAAATCAACTAATGGGTGAGGGCACTGCTCAACCATGCCCACAGCCAAGGAGGGCTCAAGTGCCTACAGGACCCCGTGTTAGGAAAAGAAAGAACTGCTAGGTTTGTCCCATGGCAAACTTGTTCAAAGAAAAGGCAAAAGCAGTCTTGTTGTGAAGGCGGTTTTCACTGAATTCCCAGTCAGCCCGAGGAGGCACAGTGTCCAGGTTCCCGCTAAACCTTGCTGACCATTCTGCCCGTCTCCCTCTGAGCATTCGTGAGGGTCTTAGATTTGATCCCTAGCATTGTACTTGTAAAACATTCGATTTGCTGGGTTGAAGAGATGGCTGGGTGGTTAAGAGCACTGGCTGCTCTTGCAGAGGACCCAGGTTTGATTCTCCACACCCACATGGTGTCTGAGGACTGTCGGAAGGTTCAGTTCTAGAAAATCCTCTTCTGAGCCTCTGGACATTGCATGGCTCCAGTATACTTACACATATGCAGCAATATACTCATACACATAAAATAATTTTTTTTAAAAAAGAGAATCTCCTTCCTAAAAGAAAGTTAGATTTTATTTGCTTTAAGATCTGTCTCAGGAAGTATGACAGATGAGCCATTAATGAAGTATGTTATAGGACCTTAGAGTATACACAGGTGGTCTTATTTTTTGAGACTTATTCTTTTTGATTATGCATATGTGTGTGAGATTGCGCACGTGCCTGGAGGACAGAGGGGTCAGATCCCCCTGGAAATGGAGTTACAAGCTGTTGTGAGCCACCCGACACATGCTGGGAATTGAACTTGGGTCCTCTGCAAGAGAAGGATACGGTCTTAGCTGCAGAACCATCTCTCCATTTGATTTTAGTGGCTACACGCGAGTATCTTCTCATGCGACTGCTAACGCTGCTTTGCATTGACAGTTCCTCCTTACATAAATGTATTCAAATCAAGTAGCCATGTGACGGAAAATAGATAACCAATGCAAGTGGAAGAAGATATGGAAAGCATCTCAAACAGAACAGAGGGGTGATTTCACTTGGGTGACAGGGGCTGAAGTCAAATCTTACAAACATATTTGCCAGGGAATTTCAAATATCTAATGTATTTGGGCTTATCGAAAGTGTGTGAGATATTTCTGAGAAGGTTTGTGATTCATTTGAAATAACTTATGTCGAACTTTGTGGGCTCTTGGGAATGTTTTGATCTTACAGAGAAACCACCCAGAAGTCAGAACTGCTAGCAGCCTGGCATAGCCTGTGGCTGGGACAGAGCATGGGGCCTTTACCCTGAACTGGGGGCAGGAAGTAGGGAGGTGTCTACTTTATAGGACACTGGGTAGGATAGAAGGGTGCAATCCTAGCTTTTAAGTTAAATCAGTGACTACAATGCTCACTGTACTTAAATTATTTTCTCTAAGTGCTGTTTTGAGCATAAAGAATCTTAGAGTTTGGCCTCATTGGAACTGTCAATGACACAGCCTAGAACCACCTGGAGAAAGTCTCAGCTGAGTAACTGTCACTATCAGAGTGGTCCATGGACGTGTCTGCCAGGCACTTTCTTAAGTTGATTCTGGAGGGCCCAGACCACTTCGGGCAGTATAGTTCCTAGGCAGGGCTCCTGGGCTATGTAAGAAAGCCAGCCAACCAGAGCTTAAGAGTGATCTAGAAGTGAATCAGAGGCAGCACCCGGCCCTCTGTTCCAGCTTTCTGTCTTGCCTTCCCTCAGTGATGGACTCTGACCTCAAGTGTAAGCCGAGTAAACCCCTTATTCCCTTAAGTTGCTTTTGGTCGGAGTGTTTGATCACAGCCACAGATTGAAGCTGTAACACAGTTGCAGGAGGGGAAAGGTGTGCAAGTAATTACTGGAATAAATGAATGTTCACTGGGAAAGGCCACAGAGCTCTGGCTACAGAACTACAAAGTCTCTGGACACAGCACAATTACAGGAAGAAAAGGAGGCTAATGCTTTCTCCAGCCATTCCATAAGCATGCACACTCATCCTACTAGGCCGCAGGAGGAAAGGTCAGGCACAGAGGCAAGAGAGTAACTGCTGCTGACCCCACAGCCGGTGGCCAAATCCCCATGGACCCGATATGGTCATTTTTAGCAAAGATGTTTCAAAGTACATTCTAGAACAGGCTTGATAAAAAGAACCATCTTCTGCGGAAGCAGTTGTTACATCATTTGCCAGTAACATCAGCAGCATGTAGGCTCACAGCTTTCTGCAGGGTGGGGTCCTGCTGCTTTGTCAGGAGAAGGAGTTGAGTTCTTCACCAGTACCTCTCAAAGTCTGGCCACAAACCAAATCGCAGAATGAAAAGCACAGCAGTATGTACGGCAAGCACTACAGCAACAGCACTCCCCCGCCCAGCACCCTCTCTGGGCAGCATGTGACACTGGCTTAGGGAGTGGAGACGGAGCCTCCTTATTGACTCCAAGCACAGGACCACTCATTCACTCCACCATTACTTATTGGATCCAGACTTTGACCAGATGTTATTCTGAGTACCACAAATTCTGTAGAAAATCAGACAGACATGTTCCAGAAATTAGAGGTGGGATGGATGACAGATAAGCAAGCACACATAAATGAGGCTGTCCTTTCCCGTGGTGCTCTATGACGGAAGTGAGAAGTGTGTGCACGCATGTGGCCATGGATGAGAGGGATGCTGTGTTGGCCACAAGGCTGGTATGTGTGTTGGGGGAATCTCGGGATAACAGGGAATTGTCACAGGAGAAGCCAGTGTGAGTATTCTAGGAAAAGAAAGCAGCTCAGACAAAGGCCTTCAAGTGGGAGGGAGCCAAGTCTACGCAAGACTAGAAAGTGATCCCAAGTGCCGTGGTTGAGGAAATGAGGGTGGCATGAAAGATGGCAAGAAGATGGCAAGAACAGACGGAGGGGAGCTGACAGAGGGCCTTCTGGGCCTGAGACAGGGGGTGGGCTTCACGCTACGTGCAGTGTGTAGCACAGAAAAGCTTAAACAGTATGAGACACAATGTGATTTCAGTTCTCAGGAGGTCACCCATAGAAATATCAACCTGAGAAGTAGGGCCAGCAGAGGAAGCAGGGAGGCCAAGCCACCGGGCAGTACAGGTGCAAGAAGCTGGGGGGGTGGGCAACAGAGCGAAGGAAGGACGACCGCCGCTCGAAGGGGAAGCTTGTAGAATCAAAGCTGCCCGAGTGAGGCCAGCAGATTATAACTTGGCTGGAATTTCAGCTGATTGGATTGACTTTTCTAAACTCAATCATCATAAAAGAGAAACTGATTAGATACACTTCCAAAAACCCAAAAATGATCTTGAAAAAAAGCCATCTTAGCCGGGCGTGGTGGCACACGCCTTTAATCCTAGCACTCGGGAGGCAGAGGCAGGTGGATCTTTGTGAGTTCAAGGCCAGCCTGGTCTACAGAGTGAGTTCCAGGACAGCTGGGGCTACAGGGAGACCCTGTCTCGAAAAGACCAAAAAAAAAAAAGAAAAAAGAAAAAAAGCCATCTTTAAATATTGTATATACACTAGAATATTGCATATACACTAGAGCTAGAATATTTTATATACACTGAGGCAGATGCAGGGCACTGTTTGCAACCTTTCTATAGAAAGTGACTCACTCCAACAGTCCCAGGGCACTCCTTGATTCCACAGGTTTCCTCCGCCCCTCACAACTCCAACTCTTAAAATTCTTACTTTGCAGTTTTGAAGTTAAGCACACAAACCCTCCCCAGAACAAACTGAATGTAACTTCTAAGGAAGAATGTGCTGTGGTAATACGCTCCAGCGAGCCCAGAAGGCGTGTCCAGATAAGAGTATCAACAGTGCCCACCAAAGCGGCGGAAGTCTCAAATAAGGCAAAAGAGATGTTCAAAAGAAGACACAAACCAGAGCCACATGCAGTGGGGCCCAGCGGGCTCCCTCTCTCCTGGCAAGCCTGAAGGGGCCTCAAAGAGCAGCACAGGCACAGAGATGTACCACCAGCCAGGAGGCCAGAACACGCCGGCTCTGCAGTATGCCCAGAAGTCACTGCTGCGGCCTAGGCAGGGTAGCCTGGCACAAGGTGCCACACCAGTAGCTGAGACCTACGGAGGGCAGGAGGAGGGGGCCACAGCTTGCTGCTGAGAACCCTGCACTCTGGCAGCAAGGGTTTTGATTTCTGGAACTTTAGGGGAAGAGGAAATGACCCAGAGACTAATGCCAGGTGAGGATGAGCATGGCCTGGGCAGTCCTAACACCCGTGACCCTGACTTAGATGTGTCCTAGGAAAGCCGGAACGGACCCTGTTAAGTCTCTGTAATCACCTTTACCACACACGTAGAGTGACAGCTCAGGTACCTAGGGCAGTCCTTGAGACCTCAGTGCTGGGGAGACGAAGACAGTGGGTGGAGGAGAGCCTTTGCAAAGCAGTCCCTGACCAATTCTTGTGACAAAACACTGACCAAAACCAGCTTGGGGAAGAAAGAGTTTATTCGGCTTTCATCTCCCAGGTCACAGTTCATCACTGAGGGAGACCAAGGTAGGAACTCGGGGCAGGAGCCTGGAGGCAGGAGCTGAAGCACAGGCCATGGGGGAACGCTGCTTACTGGCCTGCTCCCCGGCCCATGCTCAGCCTGCTTTCTTATACAGTACAGAACCAACTGCCCAGGGGTGACACCACCCACAGTGGGCTGGGCCCTCCCACATCACTCAACAATCCACAGACGTTGACCGGGCCCTCCCACATCACTCAACAATCCACAGATGTGGCCACAGGCCAGTCCAATAGAGGAAATTCCCCAACTGAGGCTCCCTCTACCCAGGTGTGTCAACTTGACACTACAGCTGTCAGCACAGCTGGGCAGCCTGGTTAGCTCCTCTGCTCCGTGTTTTCGATGCCTCTCTGTGCAAGTCCTCTTAGATGGGGACAGATGACATTCTCTATACAAGTCCTCTTACATGGGGACAGATGACATTCTCTATACAAGAAGAAAGTCAGGGAGGCCCAGGGTGTGCACCCAGTGCTGAGAACTGCTGAGGTTTCCAGGAGTCAGTCCCAAGACCCTCCCTCCCCTCACCTGCTCCGCCCTCCCCTCCTAGCAGGTCCTTTCCAGGGAGACTGGGTCCCCAGTCCGAATCTCCATAGTCCTGGCTTCCATCTAACCACTCGCCCTCCCCAGCTTCTACCTTAGGAAAAGTGGCAGCTGCCGATGTTTTCCTTGGGAATTCTCCTAGGGGAAGAATCCATCGCACCCCAATGCTGTTGCTGCCTGAATTCACACACAGCAATGGGCTGCAACCTCCCTGGGAGCCCGGGGGCCCCTCGGATCAGTCCTCAGACACAGCCTCCTAGCACTCTCCAACCCTGTGCTCCCCAGAAAGGGAAAGGGGCACTGCAGGCCAGAGGCTCAGAGGTTCCAGTGGGGTGTGCAGCCTGCGGGGTGGGTGGGACAGGGAAGGGTGGCTTCAGGACACAGTCCTTGTCATGTGGCAGCTGGTGGGATGCTAATGGTTAACCCAGGATGGTGTGCCCCTGTCCCTTGGGAGTCTTGGTGTAAGTGATCTCCACTTTGGGCAAGTCTGGGCTATAGCCAGGGCCAGGCACAGTCAGTCCTAATGAGTGCTCATAGGCATATGTTCTTTAAGCAAGACTGATCTGGGCTCAGCGTCGTGGCTCTCCTCGCTAAGTGTGTAACTTTGAGTAAGTGATCTTTTTTTTTTAATTTATTTTATTTTATTTTATTTATTTATGTGTATGAATGTACTGTTTTGCGTGTAGGTCTGTGCACCCGTGTCGTGCAATGCTTCATTTCCCTATCTATCAAACGATAGTAGTGCTTACTTAGGCCACAGGGGTGGTGTGGTGATAAATGAGATAGCCCAGGTAAAGGGACAGAACAGTGCCGACCACCCAGCAAGAGCCAATCACTGTGAGCGAGCACAGGGAGCTCTCTCTGTCTCTCTCCCTCCCTCCCTCCCTTCCTCTCGCCTGGTCAGAGGTCCATATCAAGCATATCAAGTGTGTTTTTCCACTTTATTTTTTGAGTCAGGGTCTCCCATTGCCCCCATGCCTCACTGACTCAGCAAGACTAACTGCCCAGCGAGCCGCAGGGATCCTCCTGTCAGTCTCTTTGGTGCTGGGACTGCAGGCGTGTGCACACGTGCCTGGCTTTTACACGGACAGATGCTAGAGTTCAAAGTCAGGTCCTCATGCTTGCATGGCAAATGCTTTACCAACTGAGCCATCTCTTCAGCACCTGAACATACCGGAAGTATTCTTTTTAAGAGGCTAAGTCATCAAAGCTGAAAGGGCTGCCAGGTGCTGCCTCAAGTCTTCAAAATGAACATAACAGAGCAACTGTGTGGCCTGGACCTGGGGTCAGAAGCTGTGCCCACAAGACTCTACTGTGTTGGGTGAAAAATGCAAGCATGGCAGTCTCCTACACAGGCAGGTGCTCTATAATCTGTTCAACTACTGGAATAAATCAGAATTATCCCTACAGGAGAGAGACCCAAGGCTCAGAGATGCCAAGCCACTTCCCCAGGGTCACAGAGCCAGTAAGCCAAGACACACAACAGTAATACTACTCTGTGACAGTTCCTGTCCCCAGCCCTCAACACACACTAAACTCCTTCCTTATGCTCCAGGAAGGAGGGACCATGGTTATCCCCACAGTACATGGTCACACAGTGAACCGCTGGACTGGATGAGAACTGCGGCAGGCTGGCTCCAGAGGCCTTGCTCTAACTAGTGCTTTTAGACAGACTCTGGTCCCGAGAAGCCCTGGTTCTGCTCGGGGCAGTATTCTGCCTGTAAGAAGGAAAGCTCCTGGGCGCTGAGGACACTTTTCTAATAAGAGACAATTGTGTGGGAATAAAAAACACACTGGGCTGGGAGGCAGGGACTTGGTCTGTGCCCTCAAGCTAATCGCTTTCCCTCTCGGGATGTCAGTTGGCCCAAGCATAAAAGGGCTGGCTTAGCCTGGAGCTCTGCATTGAAAACGTGCAGCCCTAACCGTACATGGCTCTCTGTCCTCTTTCCCGAGGAAGACCATGACGTCCTTAGGAATGCAGGCTGCGGTTGCTGACAGGCTCGTCCTCCTGCAGCCAAGGTTCTCCTGATGGAAGGAGACAGCATGTGGCCAGGCACATGAGAGCCGCTCACAGTGACCGGCTCGGCCCAGGAGATCCTGGGCAACTTACCAGACCCTTGGTTCTCCCCTTTTGGCAGAGATGAGGAAGTATGCTGCCTTAGTGGGTTTCTCTGAGGTCATAAAAACGGTCATAAAGCATTTTCCCAGATTCAAAGTCCGGGTTTGCAAAACGCTGTTGAACTCAGCCATGAGAAGAGTAACCAGAGAAGTCGGGACGTTGCAAGATTCCCAGAAAGTAGTCTGAGAATGTAAGGAATCTTCATGACTTCTCCATGCTCTTTATAGCTGAGGCTCTGCTCCAGACAGAAGCCAGGAGGCCCCAGGCAACTAGGGAGCAACCAGCAGTATTCACCACGGGGCCATGCTTGTTTATCCCAATTATATGCCATCCTGTCCAACGAATTCTTCACCTCTCCATTGGACAGTCCATTCACAAAGGGCATGAAGTCCTTCTGCCTTCAATCGAGTCTTGACCAATTCATTTCCCTCACACCAGGCTGCCTGATTCCTTTTTCCTATGTGCTTTGATTGGATTTAAGTCCGTGTTTCTGGAACACCCACCACCGGCCAGACAGTGTGCCATTTACGCATTCCAGCTACTTCTTTGGTGTTATCTGTTTTTGAGACAGGGTCTCTTGGGTGTTGGGATTGTAAGTGCCACCATGTCTAGTTTTAGGCATGCTTGGGGTGGAACTCAGGGCTTTATACAGACTAGACAAGCAACTGAACTATATCCTTAGACCCCACACCAGTTCCAGTAACCACGATGCCTGCAAATAGCATTCATGGTTTCTGTTTGAAGATGGGGGTGCTGGGGGTGGGGGGACTTCCCTGTGGCAAAGCTTTGAGAAGGTCAAAGAATGGACCTTGGAATTTCAACCACTTCCTTAAAAACTCTTCATTTTAATAACTGAAGATATAGGAATTTTACACAAGAACGGGGCATTCATCCGCTCAAGAATGATTTCCTAGGCATCTTGTCTTTGGGAGGCAAACCAAGAAATTCGAAGAAGAAATATTAACTGATTTTATTGGAAGGCTAATTTCAGTAGTCTTCTATTACCAATTTGAAGCTAGAGAGATGACTTCTCTCCGCCTCAAGAGGCACAAAGAGATCTATTTCTCATTTAGTCAACATGTATTTCATTGAGCCTGGTGTAAGGATACCTTTACAAGCAGTCAGGCAGGACTCTAGTCCTCCTGGAGTAAGCAGTCATTGAGACAGGAGTGACATAGGGAAACGTAGCAGGGGACTGCGATTCTGAAGGAGGTACTGCCTCTAGGAAGGAGCCCCAGCAGATGGAGTTGTAAAGAATGCTCCAGAACCAGGAGAGGAGGCAGAACCAAGAGCTTCCAGAGGACCAGGGAATCCTGGGTGAGTGCTCAGGGGTGGGAAAGGCCTTAGTGACTCCAAGGAGGAGGCATGGGGAAGGCACGGCTGGGGTCTGTGAGCACACGGGAGATGCAGGTAACAGGGCTTTTAGCCCCCCTGAAGAGTCTGGACTTTATTCTCTATGCAGAGAGCCCTTCCTAAGGTACTTAAAGCAGAAAGGTAAATCAGTGTCCTTCCTGGTTTTGACGTCACTCGGGGGGGGGCTGCCTAGAAAATAGACTAGAGGTACAATGGCCACAGTGAACTGGAGAGCCCTTAGGAGACCATGCAGTTCTGAGTGGGGGATGAAGCTGTTCTCAGCTCTGAGACAATGACAAGGGGGTGGTCTCTTAGCGAGGTTCAGACAGAAGCGCTTGCTCTGGCAATGCAGGGTGTGGGCAAGGAGGGATCAAGCCTGTGCATCCAAGCTCTGTTTGCAACAGCTGGCAACAGAAGAGACCACCAATACCTACAGCAGTTCTCAAGTATATGTGATTTTGGTACCAGGAGACTTCTTGGTTATTGAGGCAGATCTCATATTGCCCAGGCTAGCCTCAACCTCACACTGTAGCAGAGGCTGACCTTGAGCCCCTGATCCCCCTCGCTCCACAGGGGAAGTAGAGGGTTGCCAGCAAACACATAGCGAAAGGTAGAAACCAGGGGTGCTGCTGGGACAGTCTAAGGGACTTGTCTGCAAACCAGCTGTCAACCAGGACAAAGGTTAAAAAATGCTGACTCGCAGAAGTAGGAGGAGCAAAGACGGGGTGGGGGGCAGCTGGGGGGGCTTACTTAGCGCTGCATCTGGGCCATCTTATCCTTGAAATATTCATGTTAAATTGTCCTTGGAACCACACCACTTGGAACAAGAAAGTAAAAGACAGCCGGGCATGCAAGCCCTCTGACAAGAAAGCAAGTCCTCTTTCTTTGAGCCAGGAAAACCTAGGGCTCATGGGTTGCTCGCTTGCTAGCTATATTATGAAAGAGATTTCATAAAATCAAGCAAAACGTGTATCTTTACACTTGACATTCACTCCATCAGCTCCCATTTTCCATTCCAAATCCTACTTAGTCTCTGGCCACCTCCAAGACCCAGCTTTGGGATGTTCCACCAAAGTCACCCCCAGAGGAGTCTGGTTTTTCCAGAATCTTCTTTTTTTTTACTTTTTGAGACAGGGTCTCCCAGTAGTCCTAGCCGGCCTGGAACTCACTCTGTAGACCATGCTGGCCTTGAATTCACAGAGATCCACCTGCTTCTGCCTCCCAAATGCTAAGATTAAAGGCGTGCACCACCACGTCCGGCGGAACCTTCTTAACTTTGCCATCTACTGAATGCCATTGCTGACTTCCCACGAGAAGGACTCTGCCAGTCTTCCCAGCAAAGACACACAATCCAGACAAGTTGTCGTTCATCAGCTATCACAGTGATGACCGTGGTTGTCAGCATCATGAGGAGACTCTTCCCGCCCCCTCACTAGCTCTCCTCCTCCCTGCCAGAGTGCTTTCCTTACACTGCAGCTGGCTCCTTCTGCATCAGTCAGCTTGCCCCAGCTCCTCAGTGGAGAGTTTGGCAGCAAGCAGCTGTGTTGGAATGGAATGGGAATTTCCCCCTTTCGCCTCTGTCCCAAGTTCCCACTCGGGTTCCCAGGAAGAGGACACTCTATTTGTTCTCTGTCTTCCCTCATGCCCACGTCACTCTGTGCCCCATCTGGCCTGGTGAAGTCAGTGTGGTCCACCCTCTGTGTGTCCGCAGGCTCCTAATTCAGCCAATGGTAGATCAAAACCACTTTAAAAAAAAAAAAACTGCATCTCAGGAGCTAGAGAGATTGTTCATCAGTTATGAGCACTGACTGCTCTTGTAGAGGACCCAGGTTCGATTCCCAGCACCCACATAGTGGCTAAGAACCATCCTTAACTCCAGTTACAATCTGATGCCCTCCTCTGACCGCTGCAGCATTGTACAATACAGGGCACTCACATACATATAGGCAATACACCCATACCCATAAAATAAAATAAATATTTTTAAACAAATATAAAATAATTGCATCTCTACTGGGCTCCTCTAGATCTCTCCTTGCCATTACTCCCTAACAATACACACCACAACTATTTACGTGGCATTTACATTGCACTAGGTGCTTAAGTACTTTAGAGATGAGTCAAATCACATGAGAAGGTGGTAGGCATGCCATTTTGGATGGATACTTGAGTAACACTGCATTTTTTTTTTAAATCAGCAGGGGTCTGGGTACCAATGCTACATGCATACCAAAGGGCTGGGGATCCCAGGTAATCGGTAGGTGGAGCGGCTGTGTTTAAAGCCGAGATCCGCTCTGTTCACAGTACTCCCAGGGCAGCTTCCACCGACCCTCTTCCCCCTCACTCCATGTATCTATCTAGGAGCCCAGGGGGTGGGACAGATTAGGCCCACCCTGCAGATCCATGCAGGGGAGATAAGATGCACAACTTCCTTTGCATTCACTCAGATTCCTTGCCATCTACCAAATATTTTAGGGCCAGGGAGCTAAAAGGTGACTGGCTGGGTTAGAAAAACCCATCGGTTTTTGCCCCAAGGAGAAGAGGAAGGATCTGGACACAGACGTTGTTTATGTTGATTCACAAGCCCCTTGTGCCATTTGGACCACAGTTCAGATAAATATTTAGCAGAACTTCAAAAATGCTATAAATAACATCCAACATGGCACTGCCAAACCCAATCCATCATGTCCAGCTCAGCACTCTCTCGACTCCCTCCTGCCTTACTGATCTCACAGGACTCAGTAGACATTTCCCAGGCTAAAAGCCTCGGGAATCTTCAAACTCCCCTTGTTCTGCTTACCACTGACAAGCAGTTGGCAAGCCCCGCACATGAGCCTGCCGAGAGGCAGGCCCACTGACAGTGCACCCTTCCTTTGCTGCTAGCCTTCAGCTCAGGCTTCCCAAAGAAGCCCCCACAGCACAGTGTTGGAGGAGAAGCTCGACATCGTCACCACCTTCTTGTTTCCTGGACTCAACACAGAACTTGGCATGGGAAACATTTAAAATCTGGAACAAGTAGAAAGCCCCCATTCTAATGGACAAGGTGACAACATGGAAATTCAGGGAGGGGCTGTCGGCATAGCTGCAGCCCACCTTCCATATGTGACTCAAGTATTAGAATTAAAGGTCTTCATCAGCTGCCTTCTCCTCAGAAATAGAGTAAGACGTGAATCAATTCTGCGTCTACTAAGCTAAGTCCCAGAACCCACAGACTCCCAGCCTAGAATACACAGTAGGACTGTAGGTGACAGAGTCTCCTGATAACTTGATTCTGATGTAAAATAGGGCCTGGTGACTTGTTCCAGATCTCAGCCCAGGCCACACTCTCCAAACAGGTGTAATGCAGAGAGTAGGTGGCAGCCAAACGGCAGGTGCAGGTGGTCGTCTATAATCCTCATTTTCCCTAGAGCCTGTGTATCTGTGGGGCCACCGGTAGCCACAGGCCAGAAGATTCTTGCAAGAGCACTACTGCCACTGTCCAGGATACCAGATGCAACCACACGCTACTAAAAAAAATCAAAATAATAACTAACACAGCTGCCCCACTGTTTGAGCATCTGAAGTGTTTGGCAGGTGCTGGCTGGCCTCTGGAGACCAAAGGTGGAGTCTCCGTGACAGCCTTTGATTCTGCTGTCTGGGCCTGGCAACTGGCTCCATATCTCAACCCAGGACCGCATTATCCAAGTAAGATAGGAATGAGTGGGGAAAGAGGGGTACAGGGGCAGAGGAAAGAACAAGGCAGGGGCAGGAATCCTGCACAGACCCGACTAACAGGACTTTGTAGCCTAGCATCCTGGAACGAAGCATAGACATAGCACAGATATGTTGGTTTCCACACAAATATGATGCACAGAGTTTCTGGAAATAAGAGATAATGACGGGGTTTCCAACTTTAATTTCCTCACATTGATTCTTTTTTTTTACCCGTTTTGGTCATGGGCAGGACTTTCTAGCTCCTTCCCAGTACAAGGTGGATGCTCGGTCATCCCTTACTGAGTGATAAACATCTTGCAAAGGAAAAAAATGCAGACCAAGCACCACATACTCAGGAAATATAATCTAAAACAGGCCTACCTGCCCCAAATTTTCCTGGGTCAGAAATCAACTCACTCAAATGACAGCCTCGTTAAACCAAAACATGGCTCAATCTGGAATAATACCTAGGCAGAGAGGCGGGGAGTCAACTTCTAAGAGCTAAAACCTACCGTGTCCCATATCCCCCATTCCTGCCAAGGCAGCAGCCGGACATTACTTGGCGGGGAGAATATTGACTAACCACAGTCAGCATTAAAAAAAAAAAAAAAAAAAAAAGCTACCCAGTGCAATGAACTCAGCTAAACATCCAAACATGAACACATAGCTATCTCAGGAAATATCCCCGTACTCCTTAGATTACAAGTTATCCCCAGTCTAGGAGGCATTCAACAATGAGAAAGGAATATACTTTAGTTGGCTTCCCCAGACTCGAATTTCACTTAAACAAGTTTTATACAAAGATTAGCCAAGTACTGGGTAATAGGATATCACAGGTTTACGTCATCTGAGGCCCATTTCCAAAGAAACATGGCTTTTCCAGGCAGCATTTTAAGTGCTTGCTCTTCTTTTGTAATCTCTGTTGTGGAGATTTGCAGGATGGGTGACGGCAGGTGCACTGAAGCTGGTCATAAGCAGAGAGGCCATAGGCAGGTCAGTTTAGCCCTCTGGGTCCCTCCTTGCTCCACTGTGGACTGTTGGGACCATGTGTCATAGACTAACATCCCAGGACATCAGTCCTGGGCTCTACAACCCACCCTCACTGTGGCTGCCTGGCGCATGGTCATCAGCTGGCCTCTGAGTCCAGCATTCAAACACTGAGATTCTTGGGCCCTACAAGACCAATTGGAGCAGTTGTTTGGCAGATCAAGTAGTTCTCTCAAGTCCATTGCTCGGCTGAACTTCCAACTCAAACAATAACCTCCCTCAAAGGTCCTCCTCAGTCCCTCCCTGAGCTCAGGGAGTGATTTGAAAAAGAACCATTCCCACAACATAAAAAAAAAAAGAAAAAGAACCATTCCTTACCCTGATAGGATGAAGATGAATTTTTATTAACAGCTTATGAGCTGTCAGGGAACTGCATTTGTGTTAACTCATTCAAACTCTCTCTCACAGAGTCCGTACGAGGAAACTGAGGTGCAAAGGCTAAATGATTTGTAGAAGATCATAATGCTGAAGGTAGCAGAACTCAGGATTTAACACATATTAGCTTTCCATTACTGTAGCAAAATACCTGAGATAGCCCAGCTTGAGAATAGGAAAGGTTGATCTTGCTTACTCTTGTGGAGGTTTCACTGTTTTGGAGGCCTGTGGCAAGATGGCAGGTCATACACGGAGCTTGGTAGGGCAAGCTGCTTACTGTAGGGAAACCCAGCTTGAATTGCAGGCTAGCTTTCCAGCTGGCATGCCTCAGGGCACTGCATGGCCAAGAGTCTGGCTCTGCCTGGAGGAGGAGCAAGCAGCATGGCCTAGGTACATGGTGCTGGGTGGAGCAAGGTGTGCAGTGGTGTGGAGTTGTGGAGCCTATGATTGGTCCTGGGAACTGATGTCATTTGGTTTATAAAAGCAAGCTGTGGCAAGGAGCAAATTTGAATTTCATAGTAACATCATTATGGAATTCCTGGCCGTTATTTTTATTAATTATCATGTGCATACAGGCCAAGGTAGGCCTGCATTTCGTTCGGGTGGCCAAGGGGCTGGAAAGAGATTCCTTTGCAGATCTGGGTAGCTGGTGTTGTGTGGGTATTGGCTGAAGGGAGGCCATCAGCCATCCTGTCCAGGCCCTGGGCAGGTGAGAAGTCACAGCCAAGAGTGGAACATGTGTCTCATGGGTCCAGGCTAAGAGCCCAAGTTGGAGTTACCACTTAGGTTGGGCTATGGGAATTAGCCGGCTGGTCTCTGTGCTGAGAGGCCAGCTCCCCACAGCGTCCGCAAAGCAGGTGCTGTGTCCCCATCCCCTTTAGCAGGGCCGTGTGGTCCCTGTTTGGCATAAAAAGAAAGCTTCGTACAGCTTACCTCAGGGCAGACAGGAATAAAGAGGAGAAAGCAGGCCAGCGTCTCAGTGTCCCCTTCAAGGGCATCTCCTCATATGGGGAGAAGACTTCTAATTAGGCCCCACTTGCTACAGGTCACACCACAGGCTGGGCACTTTAACTCTGAGACTTCAGGGCATACTTCTCCAGATCACAGCAGTCTATTTGGAACCACACTGTCTCTTATATTTGGGAAGATCAAGTGTTAATCATAAATTGATCTCATTTTGTACAATATTTCCAATGTACAACTATTTATACTGCTATTATTTATTATTATTGTTATTATTATCATTACTTGAGACAGGGTCTTACTACATAGCCCTGGCTGGCCTCAAACTCTCTATGTAGACCAGGCTGGCCTGGAACTTACAGAAATCCACCCACTGGGATTAAGGTATGTGCTACCATGTCCAGACTTACTGGAATTATTAAATAATATTTCCTCACTCTCAGGAAAAAAGATTTGGAATGATAAATTCCACTCACCTACTCACACTGCCTCTCAAGGTTAATGATTGGATGGCAAAACCCTCCTCAGCCCCTCTACCCCCCCTTATCCCTCTCACACCGCTGCCCATTTGTCCACAGCCATTACCGTGTTAGACTTTAGGTACAAAATGCTCCCCAGAGACTCCGTTTGGGAGCTGGGTTCTTGCTGGAGAAAGATCTGGGGATGAGGTGGGCCTCTAGGCTTATAGCCCAGCCCCATTTCCTATCTCTGCTTCCTAGTCTATGGAGATGTCAGTAAGCAGCTGTCCACACTCCTGCTGCCACAGCTACACCCTGTCGCTAGCATGTGTTCCTAGCCATGAAGCCCTGTACCCTAACCCTCTGGCCCAAGTCAACCCTCCCTTGAGCTGCTTCTTGTCAGCTGTTTGGTCACAGCGACAAGAAAACAATTAATACATTCACAATAAAGAAAACATGTATTTTGCTTCTCATCTGTTTGTTCCACTAAAATGTAAGTTCAATACAGACGAACCTTTCTCTTTGTCTACTAGCATATTCTCTAGTACAGATTTTATAGACATTTGTTAAATGAATGAAGACAGCTCCTGTATAAAAATGACAGACACAGAGACAGGCAGATTTCCATGAGTTCAAGGCCATCCTGGTCTACATATTGAGCTCCCAGAGTGCTGGGATTAAAGGCATCTACCACCACACCCGGTGTCTAGTAAAAAAATTTTTAAAAAAGAAAATGGGTAAGTATACAGACATGTAAAAAGAGCAGTGTACACAGAAAACCATGGCTGGTCATGTGGGCTGGAAGCTGTGAAGGGAGATAGTCTAGGACACTACCACAGGGAAGGGCTCAGATGCCAGAGGCCTGCAGGGCCTCATCTTCCAGCAAGCGAGGCAGCACACAAAGATTTCTGAAAGGGGATGGCACCACTGTCTGTCAGTCTTAAATTCTGGTGAAACTTCGTGTGGGTGACAATGCTAAGGATGCGAGCAGGAGCTAGGACAGTGGGACTACACTTCCCTGTGACGGGGGCTCAGTGGACAGCCCCTTCTTAAGCTCAGTGCACATACTCAAGCTGGCAAATCCCTGCTTAGCTCTTCACTTTGCATTTACCTGTTTGTGCTTCAAGCTGTCTGCTGTAGTGTGTAAGCACAGAGCTTCTCTCTCACAACTATACAGATAACATACAATGTGCCCTCCTCCGTGGGGTTATGACAGAATGGAATCAGTATTTTCAGTGGCAAAGGATAATCTTTGCCTGCCCTTCCAAGAATCTCTAATAGACTGTCCAGTTGCCCTGTTTAAACAGATTGCTGGCTCACTCTGGCTTCCTGCCCTATACATCCTCTCCCTTGGTGGCTGGCTGGGCTCTGGGACCCCCTCAGATTGTTCCTTTCTGCTTGAATCTTTTATCACAGAGGAGCCAGAACATCTGTAAAGATATGAATCAGAAAAAAGAGGCCTGGACCAGGGGCTGGCTGGATGACAGCAGTCTTGTCTGCATGTCCTGAATAGCTTAGGGACCCCCAAAGAAACGCTTAGCCATATGTCTTCTGGGTGGGTGGCATTACGTAATAGAAGTTAGATATAAAGTCATAAAGTGAATTTTTTCACTAACTCCGTATAAAAACAATTATGTGAGTAACATAATCATGGCTGGGTCACCAGGGCCATGGTGACCCACCACTGGGCCACCAATTATACAACTCTGTCTCTATTAACACAAGGATGATGGAAAACGTGTGACCCCGAAATGGCATCCAAAGGGAAGTACTTGGTAATTTCAGGTTTTCCCTTCTTCTTCTTCTTCTTCTTCTTCTTCTTCTTCTTCTTCTTCTTCTTCTTCTTCTTCTTCTTCTATATTCCAGTCTTCATTTTCCCAGTAATTAACCAAAGTCAAAACCTTATGTACACGCTACAGTTGCAATTCTGAAAAGATAAGAAGGCTTACTACTCACAGCAAAAATTCAAAAGGGAGCATTCCTGTATGCTTCAACCTGGTTTCTGAAGGAAGGGTGGAATTTCTCACCCTTGAGAGTTAAAGAACTAACATACAACAGGTATGATTCAGTAGCCAGGAGACAGAAAATTCTGTGCCAATTACAATTAGTGGAAAACAAAGAAAAATCTTACAAGGCCCAGAGGACAGAAATGACTGATCCGTCCCAGTAAAAGACAGAAGCTGTTTCAGGTGAGTGTGGATGTGGATGAGCTATGATCAGGAAAAAAAATGAAGCTGATGAGATGAGAATCAGCCTGTGCTGGCAGAGATAAACTGAGTTGACTGGGTGAGAGAGTATGTTAGCTTGATGGTGGAGATCTTTTCACTGTTTATACATATGTCAAAATTCCTACGTTGAACACCTTAAAGAGATGCGATTTTTATTTGGCAATTATGTCTTAATAATGCTGGAAAAAGAAAGCAGTGAAGGACTTGGTGTTTTGCTTGTGTGGTGTGTGTGTGCATGTGTGTGCGTGTGTGCTTACCTATGTATGTGGAGGCTAGAGGTCAACTGGAGTATCTCTATCATTCTCCACTTTCGTTTTCAGCCACAGTCTTTCAGTGAACTGGAACTGGCATTTTGGCTAGCCAGACCAGGGGAGCCCAGGGGTCTCTGACTCCACCTCTCAGTGGGGGGGGGGGGCTTACAGGCACGCACTGCCACACCTGGCTTTTCTATGTATGTGCCAGCAAGCACTTTATTCACTGAACCAGCTTCCCAGCTCCACACTAGTGATTTGAACACCAGTGGGGTGGGGGTGCAGTCTCCGCTGTGCCCTAACTTGCTGGTCTTTGAATCTGAGCAGAACAATTACAGAAAGGCATACTGCCTCCGACCCCTTCTAATTTATCTATTATCTTGGCTAGGGATTTGGGGGTGGGGGAGGCTCTGACCAATGCCTGGGAGGAAAGGTCAAAGGTTAGTGGCACATTCCTTCAGCATCATTATTTTCTACTGTTCTCCATTTAAAGTTACTTTCACCTTCATTTTGAGGAAGGGCCCTGTGTTTTGTCAGGACACTGCAAGGCGACAAGCCAGCACACCCCAAGTTTTCACTGCACCCCCCCCTCCCCCAGTGTAAAAAAGACAACAGGGCAGCTCACAGAGAGGCGCTGAGAAACTCAGCACGGGGCACTACTCCTGTCACATAGCCTTGCAGCCGGGCTTCTGGGTAGTAGCTCTGGGGCTCTCTCCCTGGAGGGAGGGGGTGGGGGAGCACTCGAGTCTCAGAACAGTCTATTGTGATTCTGGGTCTTTGCCATCAGAAAAGCAGAGGCAAGTCATGGACTTCTGAGCCTTCTTTTCCTCACCTGGAAAAATGGGGGCTGTTATTAAATAGCTTCTAGTTCATACAGTTGTGGGGCCTATGAAATCGAATTCATGTAATCCTCAAATTTAAGCCTTGGGACATGTCAGCCATTAAGATGATTGTTTCAGCAATACTCTCATCTCTTCTTGATGACAAACACGTGATCATTGTACAAAATGTGAGCGAGAAGGAAAAGTTGGATAAGGAGAGTCCTTGATAAGGATAAGCCCAGCCTCTGCACTGCTGGCTTTTGGGGGCGCTGCTCTGCTCCTCACATAGAAACGCACACACTCTTGGGCTGGAGAGATAGCCTAGCGGTTAATAGCACCAACTGCTCTAGCAGAGGACCCAGGTTCTATCCCCAGCACCCACATGGCAGCTGAGAACCATCTTTTAACTCCAGTTCCAGGGGAATCCGACACCCTCTTCTGATCTCCGAGGCATTGCACGACACAGGTGTACAAACCTACATGCAAACAGTACATTCATACACATTAAAAAAAAAAAGAAAAAGAAACACACACACTCTCTTGGACTAGGTGAGTCAGTCTGCTGGATCCTGAACACAGAATCTGCTATGCTTCTTCCTAATCTTCACCACAGTTCCAGGAGACACTATGGTCCCCAGCCACAGGTCAGGAGGCCAAGGTCTAGAAGTTGTGTGGCCAGCTCTCCTTAACAGAGTGGAGAGTGGATCACAGGTCTTCTACCAGAACCTGAGCTCTGTGCTAACGAGCTGCACAGAAGGCTTCTCTGGGTGTCACTTCTCCTATTTATCAACTCTACCAGTTCTGCCATGCCAGATGCTCCAACAATGGCCTCCATGTGCCACCATGCCCCACCTAAGACCAAAGAATCTAAAAGAAGGGAACTGAGGGGCGATAAGGAAGTGAGAGCCACCCCGTCAAGCCCCTCCCTAAGCTGATCTGCTCCCGGCAGGACTGTCAGGCCTGAGTGCCCACCTCCTCTCACTTTCTTTCATCAAAGACCCATGACCCGTGGGATGTGAAGTAGAATCTACCAGCCACTGCCTTCTCTCCGGGGTGGGCAGGTGCATTTCTGACATTCCCCTGTAGAGATAACGCAGAGAGATGAAGCTTCGCCTCTAATAACTCTTGGACTTATTTTTTTAATAATCCAATTAGTCTTAAAATAAAACATGAAACAAACCTTTCTGTTCACCAGAACAGTGAATTCTTAAGCTGCGGGTTAACAGTCTTTATGTTTATTGAACTGCATCAAGGATAAAAGTTCAGGCACCCACCTCTGGCCCCAGGCCCCTTTGTAGGGCAGTTATTCACACACAATTGACTTCTGAGATGTTCCCAGGGAACTCCTTCCTGCTGAGGGCCAGTAATGATTAAAAGGTAAGAAAGCTTTATTTCCCCGAACCTATCACAAGTCATTCCCCCAACAGCACAAGACAAAGTGGGACGCAGACTGTGTCGCATTTACCTTTGAACAAAGTGATGGCAGCAACAATGATTGTCCTCACTTAACATATGACTGTGTTGTGTTCCAGAATCTGCACTGGATCCTGTTCTCAGATTACCCAGTATCATCTTTGTTCTAGAACTGTAAAACCCTACTTTACAGAGGAGAAGGATTCAGAATCAGATGTGAGCAAAAGCTCTCAGTGACGCAGCCTGTGTCTCCACTGAGGTTGAACCTTGCAAAGTCCAAGCTCACAACAGAGCTCTGGCACAACAATCCATCAGTGACTGATGAACAATAGCACACCGATGATGTGTGGGTTCACAGTGTATTAATGACTCCTTGGATTTTTGCAGAAGAGCCCAGGCACACGTGGGGGTCACCCGGAGCTCTCTGAATGCCAAGACCCAGCCTTGCCTTTGCCTGTCTGCGCTCTGGAGGCCGCAGGGTAGCAAGGATGGTGACTGTTACCTTGCCCACGCTGGTAGGTTGTTGGCCCTTCTCCCTGCCTCCTCCACCGGATTAGAAGAAGGGGGACAGCTAGCTTGGGTGGTCCTCACAGTTCATTTGAAAAGTGAGACAGGTTTCTAAAGACCCAGACAGACCCAATAAAGGCTGACCCCTGACCCATACAGAAGAAAGCTCTCTCCATAGGCTAAAGAGGCAGAGAAGATGTCCTAGTTCTGACCTCAGCCGCCTGCCCCGGGCCCCAGAAGCCATTCTCTGTGGTTTCTCTGCCTGGCCTGAATCCATTTTCTTTCTTTTTTTTTTCCTTAAAAACCTTAGATCTGGCAACCATGCAGCTAAGACTGGGACCCAGTTCTGCTGTGCCTCACTGAATAGTGGCATCTCAGGTGTGGCTTGGAGAGAAAATGAGCAAAACTCTGGCTCTCCCATGGCATACCAAAGAGACACCAGTTCCAGGAAAGGATTAAGGAGCTGGAATCATGACCTGGTATAGCCAAGGCGCATAACGTCTGCACAGTAAGCCAAGCTGTAAAATAGTGGCTTAAAGCTACACAGGCCAAACATAACACAAGGAGTATGGAGAGTAAGGTGCTACTTTTCCAACAGATTAAGTTCATTATGTGAAGAATTGGGCTCAGGTCATTCAGCTGTTTTGTTTTGATTTAGTTCTCACGGCATCTTTCAAGGGTCGACCCCAATGGTGAATTCCAGCTTATTCATTTCCATTCTTTATCAAGTGAGTCCTTACTGTGTATCAGACCTGGACCAGCTCTGCAAGGTGGGAACTTGCCCTACTGCATACTGAGGAAGACACTGACTAGCCCACAGCACTCACTGGGGACTTCAATGGGGCACTTATGGTCTCAGCCAGCAGAAACATCTGATTAAAAAAAAAAAAATCACAGAAGCCAAAACCCAGAGACTAAGCGTCAGATCACATTTCCTGGTTGGGATGGGAAAACAATTCAGCCTTCCTGGAGCAGTTAGGGGCTACAGGGAGACCCTGTCTCGAAAAGACCAAAAAAAAAAAAAAGAAAGGCACTGCTGGCCGAGCGCTCCCAAGAGGGAGGGACAGTAACTTTTAAAAACGGAGGAGGGAAAATAGTTCCTAAAGCCTTGCAGCTTCTTGCAAGATTGAGAGGGGAATGAGAGGGTTGGGGTGCACATTCACACTCCCACCCCCAAATGCACCAGGCCACAAGAGGACAACGCCCACGTGCGCGTCCTAAAGTACTGAAACACAATGCCGAGCCAGGGGCTGCAGACGCAAACCACTCTGACCCAGAACCTGCCTGGAGAGTGAGGCTGTGCCCCAAAGAGGCAGCCTTGGAGGTGAACCACAAAGTGTCAGGAATTTGTAGGTGGAAGGGATGAGAGATAGGTAAGACAGCTCAGCTCCACCCCCAACCAAATAGGAAGAGAGAGAGAGAGAGAGAGAGAGAGAGAGAGAGAGAGAGAGAGAGAGAGAGAGAGATTATATCTATCTTCAAAACAATAAGGGAAATACCAAGTATGGATGGGGCTTTCCACTCTGGGAGACAATTCAAGCTCGCTGGGGAAGGGATCAAAGCGGAGCGAAGGAGGTCTGCAGCGCGCCCTTACCAGCTTCATGGTGGAGTTATTCTGTTCCCAGCGCCACAGCATCACGCTCATCTTACTTCAGGGACAGGAGGGAAGGGGGGGGGGGAGCGAAGCACCTGCCGGCCCCACTCCTGCCCGGCGCCAGGTCGTCTTCCGCTCCGAGGGCCCCTTGGGGCATCCCTGGCGGCCCACAGGTCACTTGGCCCCCTGCGCCCACACCCCTGCGCACCCTGGCCCCGAGATCCAGCTCCGACTCCCCAGCGCTCTGCCAGCAGTGGAGCCCTGTGGCCCCGCCGCAGGGGGGCGGCTCACCACCTTCCAGGGCTGGAGTGCAGGGGAAGGGGGAGCAGTGGGGAGGTCCTTAACTCAGCTCGGAAGGCGGGTAGGCGGGACAGCCTTGGGCAGGAGGGAGGGCGGCAGTCCCCAGAGGGGGCTGTGGCTTCCAGGTCCTGAGGGTGGTTGCGCCTCCTCACTGAGCTCACCCAAGCTGTCTGGTGGAAGCCACTCACCTCTTGAAACAGCTGGAATCTGGAATTAGGGCTGCAGGACGGATACATAGCAGGCCCGTGTGCACACACACACACACACACACACACACACACACACACGCTGCCCTGGCTCACACCCCTGGCAGTATTTATTTCCTGCTACGTGAAAACGGAGTTTGGATGTTTACAAACACACCTGACAGCTGCAGGAAGAAGAGGGGACAGGAGAGAGCAGGGAAAGCAGCTTGCGGGCTGTTTCCTCTCGGGCATCCTCCCCGGCTCAGGCTGCCCTGTGCCTTTCTTTTTTTTAGACTGGGAAATTAGGCCCCTCCCCCATTTTGAGGCTTTAGGCCTGGGTCCAGGTCCTCTGATCCATCTCTGACCCCCCAGGGGCCCCCAGCCACCGGATCCTCAAAAGGCCTACCCTCCCTCAGCTGCTAGATAACCTTAGTCACACAGACCTTGAGCTGTGTTTGGCTTGGGCAATGGTGGTATTCAGATTCTCCAGAGCTGACAGAGGGCTGTGCTAAGACTCCTTGAACTGCCTTATTATATGTTATTTTAAAGTTCTTTTATGTTATTTTCAGTGGCCACAACTTCAAAATGTGGGGAAAGGAGAAAGATCCCAATCTTTGACCAGTGACCTTAAAAACAGACCAGTCAGATCAGTCTGTCCCTATTACCCCCGTCTTTCAGGATTTGATTTATCTCATTCTTTCAATAAAATCACCAGGGATTTTTGGCCTACCTACCACAGTCTTCCTCCTTCCACCCTTGATACTCCGGCAATAAGCATCTTCAATCTGTTATCAATACATAAAATCCTTCTCACCATGCATCCAACTGTCTCTCTCCCAGGAACACTGCACCACAGACCCACGCACGGACTCATCTCTAAGATCACTCTAAGATTAGAAGGCTTTTAATGAGAATGTGGCAAATTCCCCACCAGCGCCCTCTTCTGCTTCATCATCGTCATTTCTTCAAGTAGGGCCCACTGTGAACTCTGCTAACTTGTGTTCTTTCTGCCTGGTGTACCAGACAAGTTCCAACTATAGCTAATTTTTTTGTTTTCGAGTGTCCACAGCGCTTGGCACGGTTTGCAGCCTAGAGTTTCAGGAAGCTCAGTGAATATTTCCCAAGTACACTGCTGGCTATCCGGCCATCAGTCTGTGTGGCATGCAGCTGGGGCCTCGGCAAGCCCAGAAAGCACACCACACAGGCACCTTGCATGGGGTTTGCCTTCCATGGACCATCCAAGAGACCTCTCTGTGCACCTCCATATGGGTCTTGCAGCTTGAGGTAGAAGTATTCCCCAGAGAGACAAGGAAGCACATCATACATGTTATTTGGAAATGTGTATTTCATATTAAAATAAACTTACATAGTTGAAAGCCAAATCCCAAAGCACCTTCATTTTCCAGAAGTAAGGCTTGACCAAAAAAAAAACAAAGTTATTGGCTCTGACAGCAAAACACAGGCTGTCTAATAGTGCTTTATTTTCTTTAAGCTAGGGTCCCACAGTACTGGGAAGGAAGATCAGAGTGCAGAGCCCCTGTGTAAGATGGTATGAATTTGGGGGGCCAAGTATTTCTCTAGGGAAGCACTTATAGGCTTCCACAATTCCCAGGACAGCTGCAGCACTGAAAAGAACACTCCTCCAGGACATTGCTGCATAGCCTGAGTCACAATCTTTGCACACCTCTCACTGTGCAAGGAGGGAAGAGGAGGTTGGAACTACTAAAGGCACCTGCCAGCTTCAACGCAGGGAGTAAAGTGGACCTTTGTGGGTCGGCACTCACATGGTGTGCAGAGACATGCAGGCTCATTCAGCACACACCAAGCTTTGCACAGCTACTCAAGGCCACACTTCTCCAGCTCTGTGCCGAGTACTGAGGCAGGAAGGTTCCTTTTCTAGTATGCGATCCTCTGTGTGTGTGTACATGTGTGTGTACATGTGTGTGTGTGTGTGTACGTGTGTGTGTGTGTGTGCGTGTGTGTGTGTGTGTGTGTGTGTGTGTGTGTGTGTATGTGGTTTGTCTACCATACACGGATTCTAGTCTAGTAGAAATATGGGTGGGTACATCAGCAGTTGTAATACAATTCAACAAGGATACAGCTGGGCCCTAAGGAAGACAGCTCAGCACAGCCTGAGATGGGCTCACAGAGGAACAGATCTGGAAGGGTGAGGACAAGTCTTTTAAGAGAGAGGCATCTGGGAGGCACCCCTCCCAAGGGGTGTGGAGGTGCGGCTGCAGGGCAGTCAGCATGGGGACACGGAATGGCGAGAATGGCCTGTTGCTACGTGGGTTCCACTTCCAGTTTTTATAAACCAACAGCAACATGTCCACATTTCTGTTGGGGGAAGACCTATGCAGTATCAGGACCAGTTTGAAATGGTGGAGGCTAGAGGGAGAGAGATGACTGTGGAATGCTGAGGGGACAAGGCAGGAGGACCTGGACAGGAGAACTGAATGGCCACAACAGCTGCCCACTGTGTGCTATGCGCGGCTGCTGAGGTGAGTGCTGGGAGTGCACTCTGCAGAGGTCAGAACTCTGCACTGGCACAGCGGCTCCCACACACCTGGCCAGCAGGACTCAGAGCCACCAAGCTGCCTCCTCGTCCAAGTGCTTCCAAAATCTTCAACCCGGGCCTTTGATGTAAACTGAGGGAAAGAGATCAGCCCCTGTGGACCAATGACCACACAGGACAGCGCTGTGTGCACCCTCCCACCTCTCAGCTGGTGGCCACTGTTTCATCTCCTGTTCCTCTGACCCATCCCCTGGGCCTGTCAATCCAGTGCTGACCTCTGGAGATGTCACCATCCCTTCTCCCAGCTTGGCGCTCCTCCAGAGTGTGGGTTCTCCCATACTCTCATGCCGACATGATGGGGTCCCCGCAGTCCTGGTACTACAGAGGCCCTGCACATGGAGAGGCTGGATCTGCTTCTACCCAATGGCTGCACTGGGCTGTAGACCTTCCATTCCCAGCATGCACCGGGCTGTAGACCTTCCACTCCCAGCATCCCCCAGGACCTGTAGTGCGTCACCCAGTGCTCAGAGTTCACCTGTTCACTCTGAATTTTCCACACCTTCCTACCTCTGCCAATGATTAATTCCCGAGTCAGAGTTTGGGACTCTAGAGCCTTGAAGAGGGACTACACCAGTGGGGGAGGGGGACGAAGCAATCAGTGGCCCAGCACCCCAACTCCCTCCTTGGGAGAGAGTTGCCCATCCATGGATTGCTCTTCCTCTCCAGCCCCCAAAAGTAACACAGCTTCCTTCTCACCCCTAAACTCTGCCCCTGCCTGATAAACCAATTTGTATCCAGCTGTTAACGGCTTAATGCCTTAATGCATTTCCCAGACAGCACACTTCAGTTTAACAGGGGTCTTCCACTCTTTCAGCCATGGTGACGAATGGGAAAAGTGCAGCAGACATGGTGGGGTGCCCAGGGGAGTCTCCTCTCTAGACTGCTCCAAATCATGCTCCGGCCCAGGTGCCTTTCCATCCTTTCCTGAGGCGGGCTGGAGTGGTGTCAGCTTTTATGTGGTCTAGAGTGATAAAGGAAGAAGGGACTGGCTGGGCCTGACAGTAAAACCCAGGAAGAGTTCTATGCCATCCGCAATGGAAATCCAGGACATTGGTGTGGCATGGAGGACCTCCTGGGGACTCACCGAAGCAAGGCTAAGAACTCTGCAGACCCGTGCTCTTGGCAGGAGTGACTGACCCTCTTCCACCAGCTTGGAAATTCCTAAAAGAAGAATGTAACCCAGGCCCGGCTGCCTGGCATCCTATCTTTGGGGTCATGGGACAAAAGTGCCCTCCATGAAACCACAATAATCTGTGTGCAGACACTTCCCCCAGGGCCTTAAGCACTTAACCCTCCTCCCCACTTGGGGGTCAAGACCTGGGTCATAAATGGAAGAAATGGAGCTGAGTGTGGTAGCTTACCCCTACCTGTAATCACAGAACTCGAAAGGCTGGGTAGGACAGAAGTTTGCAGTCAGCCTGGGCAACAGAACTACTTCCATGCCAGCCTGTGCTGTGCCAGCCTGTGCTACACAGTGAGGCCAGGTCTCAAAAAAAAGACATAGACCCTGTCTAAAAAAGAAAAAAAATCCAAGGAAGATGTATGTATAAAAATGAAAATTAAAGGTTCACAGAATGGACAGTTGGTGAGCGCTAAGAATTTGAGTCATTTTGAAGAAAAGCGTTAAAGTACTAACCCTCCTTAGAGAAGGATTCCTGTCTGCAGCCTGGAGCCAGGGAGGCCCAGAGTAGAGGAGGCTGTCCCTCCACACACACCAGCCTCTGAGGGGTGTGAGCCCCACACCAAAAGGTCAGCCTGAGACCATGGGGTCCACACAGGTGGAAGGCCACAGAGGGTGTGAGAGGAAGTTGTATGGCTTCCCGGGAAGGAGACAGAATGTCACACAGGTGCCCCCACGAATGAATGACCCTTCCCTGGAAAAGGCTGGGCTGGGGTGGCAAGGGGCTTTCTCAGCCCTATCTGCCTTTCTCTTGAGATGAAGTTATATAAAGTGTTCTCCAAGAGGACTTGTTAAAATGTGGCTGCTGCACAATCTCCTCCAGCCAGCGGTGGGAAGTCAGGGTGGAAAAGAATCTCTAAGTGGACAGTGGTTCTCGTCCCCTTCCCAACATCCTGGGCTGCTTCACCTTCTGACAGAGGTCCTACCACTCACATCGCCATGCTGCGGCTCAGGCTGTTCCCTCACCATGGCACACTGTTCCTGTCATCCTCTGACATACGGTAGAGCAGTAAACTTTCAGGGCCATGTGAACTGCTGGTGAAACTGGCTGAGCTCCTTCTCCCTGTGAGAACCACCCGTGCCTCACCTACAGTCCTTAGTACTTCTGCCGCTCCCCACCCCACCCACAGTCTATACAGTCCTCCTGTGAACAAGTCAGGTACCTTCACTGCTGCTATTGAGATAAACTGATTTTAATATTGTCACCACTGGTGGGTACATTGCTTGGGAACAATATCTTATTCATATGTGTACACACACATATGAAAACTTGTCTTACTATTGGCAGAGTTAAGCAGAATTAATGAATCCAGAATGGTCAGCCTGGAGAGCATATAAATCACCCCGTTCCATTCTCTATTTTTCAGAGGAAACCAGGCTCCCTGGGCAGAGTCACTTCCATAACACTATTCGAAAGATACTGGAAATAAACCCAAATGAATTGGAGGCTGGACGTGCTGGACCTGGCAGCATCTGGGGCTGCAAAGCAAGAAACCCCAAGTCCTCCCCCACACCGTGCAGGTCTGCAGCCTCACTGTGTGCTGCAGCCTCACTGTGCTGCAGCCTCACTGTGAGCTGCAGCCTCACTGTGAGCTGCAGCCTCACTGTGTGCTGCAGCCTCACTGTGTGCTGCAGCCTCACTGTGTGCTGCAGCCTCACTGTGCTGCAGCCTCACTGTGTGCTGCAGCCTCACTGTGTGCTGCAGCCTCACTGTGCTGCAGCCTCACTGTGTGCTGCAGCCTGGCCTTCATTTCCTTTCGCTATGATGGGAAGGCAGGTTTGGAGAGTGAGGACTGTCTTATTTCTCTACATACCATCTGGAAACACTGCCAAGGACAGAAGAGAGTCCCAGATGAATGGATGGATGGATGGATGGATGGATGGATGGATGGATGGATGAATGGATGGATGGATGGATGGATGGATGGATGGATGGATGAATGCTAACCTGAAAGCTCGAAGTTAAGTGCTTGTTTCTGTTTGAGGCAGATGCATTTTCCATGAGCAGGCAGCATGCGTTCCAGCTAATCCAAGAATTGCCCGGTGCCCCTGGTATTTATTTGCTACTCGACATCCCAGGCCACAGGCCTCCTTCTCCAACCCCCTCCCCCATCACTAAAAGAGGCAGATAAGATTTGAAGTTGTGCAATCTCTAGGTGACCTCTGACCCCACCTTTGAAGGGCCTGCATGTGGCTAGTCCTCCCTCCCCAGTTGGCTGGGGGCAAGGCGGAAACCCCCAGTTCAGACCCAGGGCAGTGTGTGGGGTGGGGTGGGGACCTGCTGACATATGGGAAGTGGCTTGAGGACTTGGTTTGGGCTTTTCTTGCCTGTTCCAGTGGGCCTGGGGTTCACGCACAGTCAAGGAAAACTGCCTAAAGGAAAAACTAAAGTGTCCTGCTGTGGCTGTGGACTAGAATCCTGGGCAGCTATGACTGTGGACTAGAAGCCCAGGCAGCTATGACTGTGGACTAGAAGCCTGGGCAGCTATGACTGTGGACTAGAAGCCTGGGCAGCTATGACTGTGGACTAGAAGCCTGGGCAGCTATGACTGTGGACTAGAAGCCCAGGCAGCTATGACTGTGGACTAGAAGCCCAGGCAGCTATGACTGTGGACTAGAAGCCCGGGCAGCAACAGCTGTGGACTAGAAGCCTGGGCAGCTATGACTATGGACTAGAAGCCTGGGCAGCTATGACTGTGGACTAGAAGCCTGGGCAGCTATGGCTGAGAACTAGAAACCTGGGCAGCTATGACTGTGGACTAGAAGATGTTTGCTGATTGTGGAACTCCATCAGATGCATTAGATTATTTTTCAGGCATTGTAACTGCAAAGGCTGACAGTGCTATAAACAGTCCTGTACCTGGGGCCAGTCCCTAGCCCCTCTGAGGCTCAGTCCCCTCTGTCACAGAAGCAGGGTCACACTTCCTCGTAGGTAGACCCACAAGGGAAAGGTCTTAGAAAACCATAAGCCCTAAGACAAGTTTCTTGGTTGGCGGGAAACAGAGTTTAGCACGTTCAACAGCTCACCTGTACATCTTAACTGCAGGACTTCATGGAGGCTCGACGTGGGAGTGGGGGTCCTAGGGCTCCATGGAAGAAACAGGAAATGGGGTTCAGTAGCACCTTACCCATGGGAATGCATTCCTATGACCCCCAGAGATGCCTGAAACTATAGATAACTCCAAACCCTGTATATACTGTATTTCCTCTATAATATACATCGATAGTAAAGTTATACATTGGACACTGTGAGAACTAAACAATAAAAGAAAAGACTAATAGCACACTGAAACAAAACTCATTTGAATGTGTTTTCTCTCTCTCTTTCTCAACATGTGGGATTTTCCATGTAATATTTCAAAAAGCAGTTGATGATGGGAACTAATTTTATGTCAGATAAGGTCTTGCTGTTGAGTTTGGCTGGCCTGGTATTTGCTATATCAGCACAGGCTGTCTTCAAACTCACAGCAATCCTCCCACTTGACTTCATGAATTAGGATTACAGGCATGCACTGCCCCAGCCAGCTGATGGAAGGTAACTGAAATTATGGAAGGAAACTGTAGGTGGGAGAGGAGCACTGTAGTTCTCAAATTTATTCAACCTCAAGACGCCTGGGGTAGAGAATTTCTTAAGGAAGTACTTCAGAAAAGCCACTTTAAGACATGTCTGCCATGAAGTAGAATCTGGTGTGTATTTTCCCAGAGGGTCCCCTTGTCAGAGCAGCCACTGGATGCCATCTGCAGTCACCTCTTCATTTTCCTATTTAATTCTGAGACTGCAACAGGTGTCAGGCTGCACATCTATTATTATGGCTATTAATCCAAAGCCACAGAATGGAACTGGGGAAAGAGGCTGTGGGCCTCCACCCTGACGACGGACCCTTGGCGACCTCTTCCCCCGCCCCCTGCAGTGCTTGTGTCCTACACACAATCTGGTTTGTTTCTTCAGGCTCCTACAGAGTCTCACCAAAAGCCAATCACTCAGAATGTGTGGCTGGCGGCTGACACAAAGCCAAGATTTGAAGGATGGCTCTCCAGATGACAACTCCTACCCTTCCAGCAAGGAGCAGGTGGGGAAGGAACAATGGACAGGCCCTACACACAGGCACAAATGGACAATGCGGGCCTCCCAACCCAGACTTTGTATCTATGCAGCCTGCCCAGAGGTGTCTAAAGTGCCAGCTCATCCTGGCAGTAAAAACTGCTAGAATATTTATATTGTGTTTAAGGCTGTCTAAGCTCTGTCTTCAACCCTTACAATGAAAGTGGTACCTTTGCGTTTGTCAGCACAAGCAATGGGAGTATAACAGGGGCAAGCAAATTGCCAATCAGCGCCCAACTCATAAAGAGTGTAGCCAGAGTTTCAAGACAGCTCTGTCTGACTCCATAGCTCCCTGATAATTCTTTCTTCAACCCTATGAGCCCACACAGAGCTAGCCTGCCACAAGACAGTAAGGAACATTACAGGTCTTCCAGAACAATGGTTTTCAAGGCCTTTACACCACAGCATCAACACCAGCCTGGAATTTATCAGATATGCAAAGTCCTGGGCACTATTCTATTCCCACTGAAGAAGAAATGGTCTCAGTAGTCTGGCTTTGTGTTTGTTTTTGTTTTGTTTATTTTTCTTTTATGAATGCTTTGCTTGCATATATATACTTGTGTTGTACAATGTCCACAGAGGCCAGAAGAGGATATTGGGTCCCCCCCAACTGGAATTACGGATGATTGTTAGCCGCTATGTGGGTGCTGGGAACCAAACCCAGGTCCTCCACAAGAGCAGCCAGTGCTTTTAACCGCTGAGCCCCTTTTCCAGTTACTTGGCAGTCTGCTTTAACAGGTCCCATAGCTTATTCTGGCACCCACTAAAAAACCTCTGTTCCTGAGGCTGGAGAGATGGCTCTTGGGAAGGACCCAAGTTCATTCATAGCACCACATGGGATAACTCACAACCAGAGGATCTTCCAGTCTGCAAGGGCACAAACTCTCTCTCTCTCTCTCTCTCTCTCTCTCTCTCTCTCTCTCTTTCTCTCTCTCTCTCTCACACACACACACACACACACACCACACACTCATTCATTCATTCATTCATTCATTCATTCATTCAAAAGAACCACTGTTCTCAAGGCAAGGGCCTTAAACGAGGCTGTGGCATTCTGACACCTTGCAGGAGTAACAAACCAGCTCTGGAGGGAATATTTGATTCCTGTCTTCAGTAACCAAAGGCCCAGGCTGGTAAGGCAGGGGAGGGGAAAGCTCGTAGTTCTTCCAAGAAAGAAATAACCACGAAGTTAGAAAAGCTGAGGCTGGATACTCGGGGCCAGGACGAGGGCCAAGACAGAATGAGCAGGCTGTGCTGAGGTCCAGCTTGGGGAAGGCTGCACAGCTCAGAGCACAGTGAGCCTCAAGACTCCTAAGCACTTCTGCCTGGCCAGGCCCAGGCCCTTGCTTCAGCAAGGCTCCTGCTACGAAGGCCTCCTGCCTGTGTCTGAACCCCTGCAGGGCTGGGCTAGGTGCCTGTCCTCCAAGGCTGATCTGTGACCTTCAAGGTGCATTTCCATCTATTCCCTGATAGTTCCTCCTCCACCCCATGAAGCCCCGCAGAACAGGCCTCTCTTGGGACAGCTTCCGGATACTTGAGGACAGTGACCGTGCTTCCCGAGTCTTTCCACGGCCAGGACAGAGGCCGTGCTGTTTTCACTAGTTCTTTCTTTACCTCTTCCTGTGTCTTTTACCACCCTACTCACCTTGGAGAGACGCTGAACCTCAGAGGCCCTCATCTGCCTCTTCCCGTCAGTAAAGCCATCAAACTCCCCTCGGTAGGAGCAGAGCAAACAGTGTGAAGGCTGAGGAGGTGAAGAGCCTTTCCCGTGGAGCAGCTGGAGAAAGGAAACACTGCCTGTGTGTCTCTCTCTTCTCGAAAACATGGAAGACAACAGCATGCTCCTCAGAGTAGCTTCCCCTCTGTTTTCTCAATGAAATAGCTTCTGAACCCCATTCAGCAAACTTCAGGGAGGCTGAACTAGATGAGACTGTCCCAGCCCCACTGTGCTCTGTGATGTGGGGGAGACCCACTGCCCTCCATCTCCCATATCCCAGGACCAGGGGGCTCACTGTCCCAGGCTGAACCCTTAATGGAGAGCTGGTAAACATCAGGCTCTCTGTGGTTCATAGGGACAAAGTCTGTCTGCGGGGAAGCGGCAGAAATGAGTCTGTTTGCCCTGAACAGACAGTCTGTTATCTCCCCAAGGGAACCCAGGGGCTGGGCTGGGAACTAGCAGATCTGGGCTGGAGGCTCTTTAGGCACTGTGGGAACTGGTGGAAGTTCTTTAGCAAAGCTGCGGCCTGCCGCTTCACCTGCACATGGGATTGTACAATGCCTTTTTTGCAGCTGCTGAGGACATGGTAAGCATATGTGAATACAGGATGCTGTGTCTGGCATGTGTACGATTGGGGTGCATTGAGTGCTCACTGCTCCTTCTTGCAGGCAGCTCTGCTTTATACAACTGGAAGAGGGATTGAGTCTTACGTGACTGGAGGACCTTCGTTATTTCTCTCATTTAATCCTGCTGTCAATGAAATAATAACACTGAGATTTTCCATTAGGGGCTGGAGAAATGGGTCAGTAGATAAGAACACTGGCTGCTCTTGCAAAGGACCCAGATTGAATTCAGTACCCACATGGTGGCTAAGAACCATCTATAACTTCTGTCTCACATGATCTGACGCCCTCTTCTGGCTTCCCTGGGCATTACATATTGGTCCACTTACATCCATGCAGGCAAAAGTTATACACATAAAGAAATCAAATAAATCAAAATAAATCAAATAAAATGAAGATTCGCCATTAAACCATGTAAGAGAAAACATCCAGGCTCAGGAAGGCCAAATATCTGGGCTGGATCACAGAGATGAACCACGGTTAGATCTCAGTCATCTGACTGCCTGCCTTAGTACATTTCTTCTCGTATTGTGTACCTATCTACTAATATCAGACCTAGACTCATGCTAGAGGACCCTGAAGCCCCCAGATGTGCACAGCATAGGACCTTCCTGTTCTGCACCCTGAGTGAGACATCCTTATATCCTAAGTGGTGTCCAAGGAAAAGATCCTTGCGTCTGTGCATGACCTGACCTGGCTGCAGAGCCAAGGCCAGCCTAGACCCTGCCTGGTGCACAAGCGACTTTAGACTCTGGCTCACTGTTGATCCACCCTGCCCTGACCTTCAGGTTCACCCAGAGCCTCTCCAGGGCCCTGACCAGAACTGCAGGGTATGGTACCAAGTACTCCTGGAGCATAGAACCAACTTCTGCAGCCAGGCCTACAATTTTCCTAGGAATGCCCAGGTACTTCTTCTTCGTAATGACCTTGATCCAAGCATATTTCTCTCAGGTCTTCTGGACCGTAGCAAGGCAGGGTGGGAAGAGGGTGTACCCGCCTGCTCCAGAGGTACCCCTTTAGATGGTCAGCCTCAAGAGGACCCTAGAAGGTAGCCCCAGGATCCATTCCTAGACCTGGGAGGCTCCAAGCTCTCTCAAGCAGCCCCCAGAGCTACCACTTTTTCCGCCATGTCCCACTGAGGCCTGATGAGCACCAACCCACCACAACCATCCCCTGATTAGCTCTGCAGCTGTCGTCTGTGGGTTCCGGGAAGAAGTGCTGCTTATCTCAACACTCAACTCCAGAGACACTGGCACTGGCTCCTCCAAGCACTTTTCAGCTAAGATGTTCCAATGACATCAGCTTCCTGAGAGCTGGACAGATTGCTTCACCTCAAAGCCTGGCTTGCTTCCTAGGCCCCACTTTCAGCAGACCCTGTGTCCACATGTGCACTAGTCTTTGGACACTATCTCTGGGTCCTCTGCAAGAACAGCCAGTGCTCTTAACCACTGAGCCATCTCTCCAGGCCCTCGGCAGTCTGTTTTAACAAGTCCTGTAGTGGGCAGTCTGCGGGCACGGTCCACCCAGTGCCTTCCTTCCACTCCCTCTGCCTTAGGCAGAACCCACAGGGCTGAAGATGTCCAAGGAGAGCCTTGTAGAGGAGGAGTGTGACGAACTGTTCTGGATGTGGGGGATGAAGAGTGACAAAGAGGAAAAGGCAGCGCCTGGCCTGAGTAGTAATACACAGATGAGGACTTCTAAGTGGAGAAGACAGCCAGGCCAGGCCAGTGTGCTTGGATGGAGGGGAACTCACCCAAGACAGCTCAGTTAAGGAGGGGGTGTAAGCAGACTTGAACACAGAAGCAAGCAAGCTGCACAGAGACATTTGGGAACAGGGCTCTGAGCACAGGCAATAGAAGTCCACAGTCCCTGAGAAGAAGGGGCTGGAAAGATCAAGGATAGCAGGCAAGCCAATGAGACCTTGCACAGTGAGCCAAGGGCTCAGGAGAAAGACAGGGACCAGATCTTACTGAGCAAGGGTTGGCCAACTGACCTGAACCACAGCTAGCCTTTGAAGTGGTTTTGTTCATCCATCAACTAAGAACCCCTTTCACATTTTCAAAAGCTTAGAAGGAGGAAGAGATGGAAGTGGGAAGATGATGATGAACACGCAGCAGACTTCAGAACCCATAGGAAGTTCATGGAGGGCTCTGGGTAAAAGAGTAGCAACGTGACGTGTCCCCATCATGCTCTGGCTCCTCCGTGCAGGAAGGTGTTAGGGTCCTGGGTGGTGGCAGGAGATGAGCTGGAACTGGGACCCACCGCAGAGACCAGGGCAGTGGCTCCATCTCAAGGGAGCCACTGGGTGTGGGGAGGTGGATTGATCCTGAGATGTATTAGCTGTCTTGCCCAGCCGATCAGGGTTGTGAAGGGTGGGGCAGAGAGGTTCGGCTTAGCCGTCCAGGTGCACGGTGCTGCTTGCTGAGCTGCAGACAACTTAGGAAGAAGCTGTTTGTGGGGATTTGGGATCAGAAGATCTGCTTTAGAAGTGGTTAGTGGGTTTAAGTAATGATTAGACATCAAAGCGCAGACATGTATATGGGCACATACAACATGCACACACAGTAAGGAAAGGACAGGGATTTGAAGGAAAAAAGAGACTGCACTGAGGATGGAGTCTCACACAGAAAGTAGTTAATCCTGTTTCTCAGTCATCCACCAGGAAAAAGATTTTCATTTGTTTCTCCCCTTTTGCTGATATTAAAACTGGCCGTGGCCAGGTGTGGTGGTGCACGCCTTTAGTCCCAGCACTCAGGAGGCAGGGGCAGGTGGATCTCTGTGAGTTCAAAGCCAGACTGGTCTACAGAGCGAGCTCCAGGCCAGCTAGGACTAAAAGGGAGACTCTGTCTCAAAAAGACCAAACCAAACCAAATCAAACAACGAAAAAATGTTTTCCCAGAGTGGGACAGTGGCGGAATGGGAGACAAGGCCAGGCGTTCCCACCTCTGTCCTCCATCCTTTCTCACCTGAACCGCATGTGTCTACTTACAAATGTGCCCTGTCTTTCTGGGCGCTGGGGAAATAAAGGACAAACTGAGTTCTTCCAATCTCCTGAGAAGATTTATGCTGACCAGAAACAATAAAATATTCTTGTTTTCTATCTCTGAATTTTTTTTTTGTCTTTTTGAGACAGGGTCTCCCTTTAGTCCCAGCTGGCCTGGAGCTCACTATGTAGACCAGGCGGGTTTTGAACTCACAGAGATCCATCTGCCTTTGAGCTAAGATTAAAGGTGTGTACCACCAGGCCTAGCTTTCTATCTCTGAATTTACTAAAATGAAAAAACACATTTCTATTATAATACTTTTCTCTATAAAGTATCTTCAATCACAAAATAATTGCAATGATGCAATAATAAATAAAATGAAAAATAAAGAAAGGAAAAGTTGCTAAGTTCTCAATCCTTAAGTACAGCCATGTACAGGCAGGTTATAACAAAAAGGTAGCATTTTCAACTCATCTATTGAAATAAAAAAAGGGTAGCATTTATTAATACGGCATATGAGAATTATGATCTGTTCTAAGGCCTGTTCAACTCTCACCTCATTCTGTCAGTCTCAAGTCATGGTCATGAGCCTTTAACCCAAGTGTGACAGACCCCCAGAGTAGATTTTTAACTTGGGGAATTCTATGTTTTGGAGATAATTAAAGCTAAAAGATATTCAGTAAGTGTGTGGGGGGGAGCATGGGTGTCATGGCCATTAGAGGACAACTTAGTAGAGTCAGTTCTTTCCTTTCACCTTTCTGTGGGTTCCAGGACTGAACTCAGGTTGCTAGGCTTGCATAGCGAGCTTCTTCACTCATTAAAAAATGAATCCAATACATCTTTCCCATGTTAACATCAGGTCTTCGGCAGCAGGGCCTTATCGCCTCTCTTCTTGCAGGTATCCCAGTTTAGAGGCAAGGAGCCTTTACTTTTGTGGGGGTTTGGATCCCCTGGCCAACATCTCCCTGGTAGAATAATCCATTGCTGATGTCAGAGCTCCTGTATTAATATATTTTGCTTAAGTGCATAGCTTAAGGACTTTAGTATTATATTTGGTTCTGAACAGAGAATAATCCTCTTCACAGTTCTTATGTCTATTAGTCAATTAAAAAAGGCAGTTTTACCAGTTTTATAAGAGATTACCTCTATAATAGTTGTCTCATTTACAGTGGAGAGCGGGACCTCATTCATCATTCATATTCTCCTTTTTCTATGGGGGAGGCAAGAAAGTCTCTCATATCAAAACTTGGCAGCCCTGAAGGTTAAGTTTCATTAGGACTCATTATAAATAGTTGTTACAAGTAGGATCCACAGAGGGGTGTATTTTGTTTATTAGCAATCTGAGGCTTTTCTTCTTTTCGATGTTCAGACGGTCAACACCTTCTCAGTTGGCACTTTCTGGTACATCCTACTCAATGCAAGCTGGTATCTTTCTTTCTCAGACATTAAGTTTGTGACAGTTTTGTCTTGTTGGGACCACCGAAATCTATTTCCTGAGTTAGTTTTAGGATTTGAATTGCAAGGTTTTGACTGAAAGGTTTCATGTCTATCTGTATCCCCCCCCTTGTTTATTTAACGCCATGAGTCTACAGAAGACAGTTTGTATTATATGGTAACTATAGGGTGGAATCAAGGACAGAATTTCATCAAAATGTCACTCATTCTTTTTGGGTGACTAGATGGATGATAACTTGGGAAGCAAACTTAATTTTACGTTAAATCATCTTAAAAGAAAGCTACAAGGTGATACTGTACAACAAATATTATGGAACATTTGTGTGTGCAATCCCAAAGTTATTTGATCTACACATTTTAGATGGTAAAAACAAATGTGGGACAAACAGCGAAATTTATTATCTCCAGTTTAACTCAGATCATTACCGTTTTTATCAGAGCTGTAAATCCAATGTTGTTTAATATACACTATTTACTTTACTAAGTCCTAAAGACAAACACCATGTATCCTGAAACATGTACTGGCAAAACTGGAACTAATTGAACTCACATTAATGCATTAATCTGAAAATACACCCGGTCCTCTCCACCCCCTCCCCCCTTCCCAAATTCACGATTTCAGTCCAGTTTTCTGTATGCAGTCCTTTCTGTTGTTGTTCTTTTATATGATCCCTCTCCAACGAGAAAATATTTATATCTGGGTTATGGTACTAGCATCCACATATGAAGGGAACCAATTTGTCGTTTGTTTTTCAGGACTGTGTGAGACCACAACATGCAAGTGTACACGATGGCTCTCTGGAATACCAGAGAGTGTTACCAAAGGCCACTCACCAATAAAGCAAATACGGGCTCCCTTGAGTCAAGCAAGACCCATCTGCAGGCACCAGCTACCCCTGCGCCTGCCTGGAAATACTGTGGCAGGCGAAGAGGCAGCCATATGCTTGTATTATCTCCCAAACCTATTGGCTATGTTCGGCTCTTCTCCTTGGAGAAACCCATGGCTGATGCTCCAAGTTACATCCTCTCAAGGTTAGGAGATGTTATAAGCCACATAAGAGACCCTGTCAATATTTAAGGAAAAAATGTATTCATGGATTAATATACCATCCAAAATGGTGTCATATACCAATGTAACCAACCATAACATTAGTGCTCTTTAAATACCTATATAGCTAATTGCTTGTGTTCATTTAAGTAGGATGAAAGGTTATTTCCTGGACACCAACTGTTCGCCATTCGAAGGAAACAGCCAGAATTGACCAGAGTCTAATAGACAGACAGCTCCAGAGAGAGTGGAACTGTTTTGCCTTCATCGCACCAGGGGGCCTGTGCCCCTCTTCCTAAAGCCTAGGGAAGCAATCTGCGGAAGAGGGGGCGTGGGTAGAATGTAAAGGGCTGCGACTTGGGGTGAATGGTGAAACTACAGCAATGATAGTCTGGACACTCATCTTGATCCACTTGATTGAAACTACAAGCACCCCTTCACCCCCTGGCTGGATGGTGAGGCTGTTGGGGGTTTGGGCACAAAACAGCTAGCAAATTGGTTTCATCATGAGGGATGCTTGTATTCATGGAATCATCCCTTATAGCACAAAAAATGAAAAAAAAAAAAACTGAGAGAAAGATCAGGACAAGAGATAATCAAAAAAAATGATCTGGGATGGGGGTGGTAGTAGGGGGGGAAAGGAAGGGAAATATGCCTGATCTGAATGTAGGAAATGATGTATGAAAGTGCACAAAGCACCAATAAAAAATAAAATAAAAATAAAATTAAAATAATATGAATCCAAGGGGGCTGGAGAGATAGCCTAGCGGTTAAGAGCACCGACGCTCTTGCAGAGGACCCGGGTTCGATCCCCAGGACCCACATGGCGGCTAAGAACCGTCTGTAACTCCAATTCCAGGAGAACTCCAGTTCCAGGGGAATCTGAGACCCTCTTCTGACCTCCGCGGCATTGCACGACACGGGTGCACAGACCTGCATGCAAACAATACATTCATACACATACAAGAATAAATAATAATAAGAAAAAAATTAAAAAAAAATGAATCCAAAGTAGCAGCTAGGGAAGTGGCTCAGTGGGTAAGAGTGGTGATTGCAGAAGCTTAAGGACCAGAGGTGGATTCCCTAGAACCCACATAAAAAGCTGGGCATCCCTGTGCATCTTGTAATCCCAGCACTGAGGGGCGGGGCGAGGAGGCTGGCTGGGGCGGGGCTAGGAGGCTGGCTTGGGCTTGCTGGCCACCAATATAGCTCCAGGTTCAGTCTGAGATCCTACCTTAAAGGAAAAAGGAAGAGTGACAGAGCAAGACACCAACGTCTTCCTTTGGCCTCTGTGTGCATACACACTTGTGCATACACACTTGTGCATACACACTTGTACATAACACACTTGTACCTACATGGCACACATAATCAACAAAACTAGAACAAAACCCAAAGTAACTGATGAATTCAAAACAAAACTAAGGAGCTGGAGAGATGGCTCAGTGGTTAAGAGTACTGGATGCTCTTTCAGAGGACCTGGGTTCAGTTCCCAGCACCCATGCAGAGGCTAACGACCATCTGTAACTCCAGTTCCAGGGGATCCGACACCCTCTTCTGACCTCTGCCAGCAATATACAACAAGGCTGCACTTATGTACATGCAGGCGAAAAACTCATACACATCGAGTTAAATAAATAAATAAATAAATAAATAAATAAATAGAAACAAGGCAAGGAGAGGAAGGTAGAATAGAACAAGCAAACCAGTAGAGACTAATTGATTCATGTTTTCATGAACATCTGCCAAGTGCCAAGCACTGAGCAGACCCCTTGGACAACTGGCAGTGAGCCCACAGCAGAGTTAACAGGTTTGCACGTCGAGCATTGGCCGAGCACTGGATAAATGCTGCATGTGGCTGGAGGATCTGGGAGACACTCTAGCTGCTGCGAACCCCACAGGCTCCACTTCATGGCACTGTGCCGTGCTTGTCCATCCTGTGTTAATGTGCTTCTTTAAAGGTGAAGAATTTCTAGGATGGTCTAACTCCTGTGTGCTACTTCTAATCTTAAGACCTCGCATCATCAATCTCTGATGTCCTTGTCTCTTTCAGCTCCATTTCCAGTCATACTGAGTACATTTGGAGTGGGGGCTGTAGAGACAGGGTCTCCCAACAGCCTCAGCTAGAACTCTCTATGTAGACCAAGCTAGCCTGGATCTCACGGACGTATGCCTGCCTCTGCCTCCTGAGTGTTGGGATTAAAGGCATTGCACCACCTCGACCCACTTCTCAAAGTAGCTTTTTGAACTGGAGATTCTGGCCTCTTGCCATTCTTATGGAGGGGGGAATTCCATCTCACACACACACACACACACACACACACACACACACACACACACATGCCCCACCCCAACATGCCTGCAGTTGGCAGAACAGTGGATGCTGCCCTGTCACATCTCCGAACTGATAGGACCTCAAGCAAGTACAAAGAAAGTCGGCAAACCAGCTCAATGGGTAACAGCACCTACTGATGAACCCCACACCTGAGTTTGACCCCCAGGATCCCACAGAGCAGGAGAAAACTAGCTCCTGCAAATTGTCTTATGACCTCCCCACACCTGCCATGTCATGCGAGCATCCCCACACACTAAATAATATTAAAAACTTTTAAAAGCCATTTCCATGATATGGACTCTGTGCACTGACTGTGCCTTACAGGGCTGTGGTCCACTACGTTTGGGTTCTGACTCTTCCTTGGCCTCTCACAGGGCTGTGGTCCACTACGTTTGGGTTCTGACTCTTCCTTGTCCTCTCACAGGGCTGTGGTCCACTACGTTTAGGCTCTGACTCTTCCTTGGCCTCTCACAGGGCTGTGGTCCACTATGTTTGGGCTCTGACTCTTCCTCGGCCTCTCACAGGGCTGTGGTCCACTACATTTGGGTTCTGACTCTTTCTTGGCCTCTCACAGGGCTGTGGTCCACTACGTTTGGGCTCTGACTCTTCCTTGGCCTCTCACAGGGCTGTGGTCCACTACGTTTGGGCTCTGACTCTTCCTCGGCCTCTCACAGGGCTGTGGTCCACTACGTTTGGGCTCTGCTTTCAGAAGCTATGCAGGACAGCATTGGTGCTTTTCCAGGCATGGTACAAAACAGAGCTCAATTCGTTCCCCTCAGTATTGACACAGAGAGAATGTCCAAGGTCCTTGGCTGCTGAGAAAGACAGCATCTCCCACCAGGCTTCACACAACTCTCCTTTGTTCCATTATGTGAGCCTCGCCCATGGCCCTGACCCCGCACAGTGCGCCCACCCCTTCCCTGCACATAGTCTTAGACTCCTACCAGCCAAAGAAAACAGCACTGTTCTGATAGTGGAAGGCAAGGCAGGCTTCAGCAGGCTGTGCATCTGCCAGGATTCCTGCTTGCTATGTGCATTCGTGAGCCCCAGATATCAATCACCATCTTGACAGAGTGGCGAACGGAGAGAAAATACAGACGGTCTCCTGCTATTCCTCTTTGTTCAGTGAGACAGTTTGGATTCAAAGTCATTCCTTTGTGACTTCAGTGAAGACACTGAGGGTCTAGCAGGCTCCACACACCTTATAAGGGCTGAGGACAACATAGGGAACAGAGTAGGTATGGTTCCCACCAGCCTGCAGATTACTGAGAAATGCAAGAGGAGCCATCACAAGTAAGTTCAAGCGTACTAAAGGCAGGAGAGTAAATGTGAGGTGCTCCTGGAACATGCCACTGAAAGGTCACACGTGGTGGCCTTGGTGCCAAGGGAGGTAATAGCTACACTAGCGACCTGTATGAAGGGAGAATACGTGAGAGTTACCAAATGTGCAAAGGCCCTGAGGCCAAAGTCAGTAAAAATTGTCCGAAGGTCAATGAGAAAGCCTGAGACGGCAGAGCACAAAAAGTTAAACTAAAGATGTGTTCAGAAAGAAGGCTGGAAGTTGGAGATCTGCTTGCAGAAGGTGCTGCACAATCTCACAGAAATTTGGGTTTTATCGTGAGAGTACCAGAGAGCCATGGGAAGGTGTCAGGGCGAGATGTGCATACGTGTGTGTCAGGGTGGGGGTAGACGGCTTATTCATTCATTTATATGTGCACACGCACATATTTTTAATGTCTTGAAAACACTAGCCAAGCACTCTACCACTGACCTATAACTCTAGCCTTATGTTTTATTAATTTTATTTTTAGACAGGGTCTTGCTAAGTTACCCAGGCTAGTCTGGAACTGACTACAAAGTCCAGGCTATTCTTAGATTGATGATCTCCTGCCTCAGCTTCCCGAGTGCTGGGAATACAGGAGTGTACCAACCTGCCTGAACAGAAGTTCTGAAAAAATCATTCTGACCACAGCATGAAGATGGGCTGCGACAGCAAGATATGATAGATGTGAGAGGCACCAGGCCGGAGGCTTCTGTGTAGCCTGCAGAGAGATTCTGATGGTCTGGGCCAGAAGAGAAACGGGCTCACTTAGCAACCAACAGGGACCTGAGCCTCAGAGGAGGGTGATGATCGGGCGGAGGGGCGAGGGGCAGGAGCAGTGCTCCAGGCACGAGATCTACTGATCCCTAGCAGAGAGCTGGACAGCTCTGCCTACTCCTCCGCTGTGGGAAGGCTCCCTGAAGTTGACACTCCAGGTGGGCTGACAACAGACTGGACATAAAGCTGCAAGGAGCCACTAATGCCTGAGGCTCCTGTGACATTGACCCTGTGTCCACTGAACAAGCCAGGCTGACCATCTGGGGTCTCTGCACTGGCTGCTCTATGCACAGGTCAAGCTTCCCTGACCTGCGCAGGGCTGACTCTCTGCCTAATGCATCCTCTCCTCTGCTGTTACCTGACTCCCTTGACCACTCACTCTACTTTCTCACTTGCTGGCATATGCTCATTTATTCTATTTGTGGAACTTATTCTGTGTCCCCTTCTCCAATCATAGCTGCCATGGCAATAGAAACCTTACCTGTGTGGAACATGACCAGTACTCAAGGAGAAAGGATGAGTGAATGAATGAATGAATGAATGGCTCCCTGAAGACCACAAATCTCCAGCTACCCTCTCCTGGGGCTATGTGGGTACCCAGGCCAGCCTTGAGCCTGGACTTAGCAACCCTTCATGGGGCTTCATGAGCCCCTTCTGGGTCGCTCTGCCTCCATCTCCACAAAAGACTCAGGTGAGCAGTAGGCTCCGATAAAGTAGGGTTCCCACACCCTCCCCACCAGGCAGAGCCAGCAGCTCCATACTTGGTGCGCAGAGTGACCTGGATGAGACCCTGGGTGGAGAGCTCTCCATGCCCAGGGCTGAGCGAGCTCCCACGCAGGCTCAGCTTGCACTGCAGGGTCTTTATTCCTTTTCACCCTGCTTTTCCCTAAGATCTCAGGGCCAAAGTCAACTGTGTCTGTAGTTCACTGAGGCTCTCTTAAACCTGGGCGTGGGGTGGGGCTGCCTCTCCTGGCTCCTCTCCCTCTGGAAAACTCTCCAGGTTCTTCGCCCTTTACTCTGACTGCATTTTGAAGCAGTTTTCAGAGCAGGCTTCTGGACCTGCATTCCCTACGGGGGAAACAGCACGGGATGCCAGCCCCAGCCAGCCCCCCCACCACCACCAAGGGCGCACCAAGCAGCAGATGGGGGCAGAGCCCCGTGAATGGTCAGCTTTCTCAGCTGCTGCAAGGAGCTCCCTTTCCCTTCACAGCCTGGCATCCTCCCCCAAAGTAGGAGGGGAGTGACTAACACCATGTCATCAGCCACTCAGCAAACCATTTTACGACACAGAGACGTGATCGTCTTGCATACAAGAGCTCTTCGTCTGGGGAGCTGGACAGTGGCAGAGCGGGACTCCCAGAGAAGGTGTGTGGGGGAATTCTCACGTCATAGGGATTGCTTTTCTCTGAGAACCCCCCCTTCAGGAAACAGGCAAGGAGAGTAAAGATTCAGAAATGTTTAGGAATTTCTCCAAGAACACAGAGCTAGTAAGTACCAGACAGGGCAGAGAGTTGCACTTGTGACAGGAGAGGTCGCTCTTCAACAAGTCTGCTTTCCTAAATCAAAAAAAAGACTTGTTTGGGGGCTTAGTACAGCTCTGAAGGATCTGACAGCCTCTTCTAGCCTCTGTAGCCGCCCGTGTTCACATACACAGGCGAGAGAGAGAGAGAGAGAGAGAGAGAGAGAGAGAGAGAGAGAGAGAGAGAGAGAGAGAGAGAGAGAAAGAGAAAATCTTTTTAAATTTTATTTATTTATTATTTTTTATGTGTATGAGTGTACTGTCTGCATGCAGGTTGGTGTGCCCGTGTCATGCAATGCCTTGGAGGTCAGAAGAAGGCGTCGGATTCTCCTGGAACTGGAGTTAAAAATGGTTCTTAGATGCCATGTGGGTCCTCTGCAAGAGCAGTCGGTGCTCTTAACCGCTGAGCCATCTCTCCAGCCCCAAATAAAATCTTTTTTAAAAGCTTGTTTCATGTTTGTTTTCAAGCCTCCCATTATAATCTCGCCTTTGGGCGGATCTCGGTCCCTCCATCTCTGCACTGCACAAGGGCCACTTCCTCCAGGGCGGACACCTTGTCAGGATCTTCAAGACAGCCACAGCAAGTCTCTGCAAATGGCAGGAGTCCTTCACTCTGTTCCAAGTTAGCACTGCCACCTATCCCAGTCTCCTGGGGCTGTGGTGAGTTCTGTATCCTGTTGAGCCTGCGCTGCTCTGGGGCAGACAGCCATGTCCTATCACAGATTACTCCCAGCATGCCATGCTCGCACTGTCCGCCAGTGGCAGGACAGGAAGGGAGGAGCCCAAAGCCCACTTCACCTAGTGGGTCAGGGGCTCAGAGGCTTCCAGCTGAGGCCCAGCCCACCTGCCCGCTACCTTCCCTGCGCAGATCCCAACCTCTGCTCACTCAGCCTATCTCCGTCCACAAGATGATGACGGCTAATTGGGTGGTGCGAGAATTGGGTTCTAACCCATATTCCTTCCTAAAATGGATCACCCCACTTCCAACGTGGCTGCTGCCTCCTCCCCTGACACCCCCACCCCCGGCCCACCCCCGTTGCTCTGATCCTCCTTGAGTAAGCACTCCGTCTGCCATCCCCCTCTTCCAGGTCAGCACCTGCACCGTCACTGGGGTAATCCTGTCTGAGAATTCTCTGACACCAAGACAGTCAGTGGAGACAGGGACTCAGCCTCCTGGGTCTTATCCTGGTGCCTCAAATGGAGCAGTAGATCCCCACAGAGAAGGAAGGGGATCCTTTATCCTCACCTCCTGGGCTGCCGTGAGGAGGGATGCACTCCCTGCGTGGGAGACTTGGGGAAGTGAACCCCCCCACCAGGGTCTCCTAGAGAGCTTGCCTTCCCTACAGCCCTTTCAGCCCAGCCCAGGACTGGAGAGGAAATAACCAGGAAGCTCCCCCAGCATGCTCTCCTAGCACCCCCAGTCTGAATCTGCCCTTTGTATTGATCCAGCCATTTGGGTCTTAGCAAATACTAGACATGTCCACCTGTGGGAAAGAGAGAACCACAGCACTCACTCATCTCTTCTTTTTTAAAAAGTGTGTGTGTGTGTGTGTGTGTGTGTGTGTGTGTGTGTGTGTGTGTGTGTATGTGGACATGTGCACATAAGTGCAGGTGTTCACAGAGGCCAGAGAAGGGAGCTGGATCCCCTGGAGTCTCAGGTGGTTGTGAGCTACTGAACTTGGGTGCTGGGAACCAAACTCCGGTTCTCTATAAGAGCAGTATGGACCCTTCTCTCCAGCCCCTCACAGAACTGGTTTCTGTTGTGCAGATGATCCATGAACAATACTCTAAACAGTATTTTCACTTTCTATACCTCAGGTCACATGCTATCTCAACTACTTTTATACAAATCAATCCTCTTGGTTTTGGCTTCTGAAATCTTGTGAAGGATAGGAATTACACTACTTCAGAGAGGCCAAGCAACTCAGCTAAAGTCACACAGCCCATGGGGGGCAGTGGAACTCACACCTTTACTTCAGGTGTTCAAACTCCCTTGTTTTTACCACCATTCCGCTGCCTCTTTCTCCAACCCACTGCCCTGGTCTGAGGCGTCAGGCTGGGGCTGGCATGGGGAGACTCCCACACTGCTTGAGGTTTTTTATTAAAAATAAACAGAAACACTAGGCCTCTGCCCACCCACCGAAGCCAACTGTGACCCAACTAAGCCTGTTCCCTCAAAGGCAGTGGCAGGCTTAGCAAGTGTACACAGGCAGAGGGAGCTGGGCTTCTACCAGGGCAGCCCGAGGCTTCAGCAAAGTCTCAGGATCAGAAACTGCCTAAGGAGCCGCACGGTCAGTCCTGGGGATGGAGCTAGCGGGCACTGAAGCATTGCTGTGTAAGTAAGGTTAGCCCAGGGTATTGCTGCAGCAGCTCCTGTGGGCTGGGCCCTGCCTCAGTCCTGTAGGTGTCTACAGAAAGGTTCGCAAAGGTGGCTTGGCCAGATCTGTCCCAGGGACAACTCAGGAAAGGGGTGCTGAAGGCAAAGGCTGGATGCAGATGGAGAACTTGTTTTAACTCATGACATCTACAAAGCCCTTATTTTGAAATCAGATCATACCCAAGGCCCAGACAGAGATTGGGGAAAATGTTCACCTTCATTCACGAAGCACCTAGAAGGCTGTGCTGAGCCTGTCCTGGGGTCAGAAGCCATCATGTGGGTCTGAGGACAGGACTACAGGGTCCTGTCTACAAAAGGAGGAAGTTGACTTAAGAGGAGGAAGTTGACTTGCATCCCCACCCTAGAGAGGGGACTCTCATCCCAGTGCCCTGAGTCCAACCCTGATTGGTCTTTTGAGCTCCCAAACAACTTTATTGTGACTAACACATCAGCTGTGAAGAGGTTCACACTGCATACTGATCAGCCCAGCCCAGGCAGAGGGGAAAGGGCTGCCAGCCTCAGAAATCACTCTGCCAGGAGGCCCGTTTTGTTTCCTTCCACAGTGGAGGTAAGGTAGGCTCTGTCAAGAGGGGAAGGACATGAAATAGTCCCAGTGGGGATCTTAGGTCTGACCCTGTAGTCCTGTCCTCAGACCCACATGATGGCTTCTGACCCCAGGACAGGCTCAGCACAGCCTTCTAGGTGCTTCGTGAATGAAGGTGAACATTTTCTCCAATCTCTGTCTGCCTGGGCCTTGGGTATGATCTGATTTCAAAATAAGGGCTTTGTAGACGTCATGAGTTAAAACAAGTTCTCCATAAATTTAGGTCCATTGCAAATGAAAAGACCAATGTCCGTATGAAAACACAAGCAGGTAACTTAGAAGCCAGGGCTTGCTTCAGCCTTAATCCTGTCTTGCTGACTTCCTCACTCCTTGCTCCTGCCTGAGCTTGGAAGGATCTTCACGGGGCTGGAGAGTTGGCTCAGTGGTTAAGAGCAGCAGTTGCTCTTCCAGAGGACCTGGGTTCAAGTCCTACCATGCACATGGTGGTTAACAACTGTCTGAAATTCCAGCTCCAGGGGATCTGATACCCTCTTGTGATTCTGTAGGCATTGCAGGACACAGGTGCACTTACATACATGCAGGCAATACACTCATACACACAACATAAAAACAATAAATAAAATATTTTAAAAAGTAGAAAAAACTAACCATCACAAGGGGGGAGGGGGTGATCAAGCAGAGGAAACACAAAACGCAAAGGCCCAGAGGTAAAGTTTTGGCTTTAATTTAAGCACCACTGTAGAAAGTCTACACAGACCATTCAGTGAAGGAGGGAGAGTCTCAGCTCCCAAAGCTGTGACAAAATATCACAGACTAGATAGCTTCAACAAGAGCACTTGCTTCCTCATAGTTTCAAAGTCAGGGCCCCTAGGTGAGGGCCCTCCTACTGGTCAGCCATTTTCTCATATGTCATTGCATGGTGGACAGAGGGGACTCTGGTCCCTTCATCTCCATAGAAGGGCAGTAATGTGGGTTCCGCCCCACAACTCCATCTAAACCTAATCACCTGCCTCCAAATGGCACCACACTGGCCTGTACTCCATAGCAGTGAGTTAGCGACACCTGACCCCAGTGACCGACTGTGAGCACAGTCGCTGTGAGTCAGCCCATCTGTGACAACGATATCATCTGGAAACAGTGTTAATGTGCAGCTTTCAGGGTGAGCTCAGTAAAGGACATCGCTGTCCTGCAGTTAAATGCTTCCCAGCTACTCACAACACAGAAATATTTAATAACATAGAAAGATGTCCTTGAGAAATGAAGTCTTTTGAAATATAGCTCACAAAATGCATAGCTGTCAATTAGTAAGAGGTAAAAACACAGTAAGAGGAAACTGACTAAACTATTCACAATTGTTATCTCAGGGGTAGATTGACAGGAGGCTTTAATTATTCTATCTCCTTGTCTATGCAGCTGAGCTTCTCTATAATAAATATGTCACATTTCTGCAATGAAAGAGCGGGGTAGGGGGAACAGTGTGGATATATGATTGTGTATTTATTGGCAGAAATTACTTAGAAAATATGGCCAGGGGCTGGAGAGATAGCCTAGCAGTTAAGAGCACCGACTGCTCTTGCAGAGGACCTGGGTTCGATCCCCAGCACCCATGGAGGCTGAGAACCATCTGTAACTCTAATTCCAGGGGAATCTGACACCCTCTTCTGACCTCTGCAGCATTGCACGATATGGGTACACAAACCTGCATGCAGACAGTACATTCACACACATACAAAAATAAATAAAATTTAAAAAAAATTTAAAAAACTTGTTTAAAAAAAAAAGAAAAAAAAATATGGCCAACAGGATCACTGTGGCCTTCCAGGTCACAGTGAGAGTACAGGTCCTCAGCCTGGGACCCAGTGTCTCTATTCCCACAGCTGGCTATCACCTAGGTTCCTTTACACTTGTCTCCCCAAAGGTCAAAATCAATCAGCTCCAGTCGCCCTCTTAATCACTTTAAATGACAGTGACACATTTACTTTCTAAGATGGCAAAGCCATTAGTTCTCGACGCCATTAGTCCTCAGGGTCAGAGGTTCCTTTTCCCAAAATGTTGGATCAATTATTTGTAATTGGCAGCTGTAACTGTGGTTTATTTTTGGAGGAAGGGTAGGAATGTGCACACAGCAGCTCCAAGGCAGATGAGAGGTCCCAGGAGACCAGGGAGCCACAGAGAATACCCTGTGCCTCATAGGTGAGCGCCTGAGCTGGCTGCGACATGTTAACAGAGATAAACAGAGAGCTTCCGGCTAACTTGGAGGGACTGACAAAGGAAGAGCAAAGGACCAGGCAGTCAGGGAGCAAGCACTCTTCCATCTGTGGAAAAGCACTTGAGAGAATAAGAACCTAGTGGATGAAGCCATGCAGGATCTGAAAACCACCAGGCACATTCCCTCTGGTGCCATGTGTGGTCCTTCACAGGCAGCCATACCCTGTATCTGACTCACCTGTCACCACTTCCAACCCATGAAGGAGGAAAGCACCGGACACAGGCCTGTCGACCAGCAAGGTCCGGTGCCTGCGAAGAGCTGTCTTTGAAGCCCTCAGCCCTGTGAGTCTCTGATAGCAAGTTAGCTGGCAGACATGGAAGCCCAGGGGCAGGTTCCAAAGCTGGATCTCCTCTGAGACAGCAAGATGGAGAAAGGCCCTGTATTGCAGCGTCTGCAACAATGGTATAAATCCTGACACTGTACCCAACTTTGTTTAGCAACATGACATCACAGTATATACACCTGCAGGGAACACATGCACACCACAGGCTCTGGAGAACTGGGACATACCAGCAGCAGCATATCGTCACCTCAGCCTCTTCATCTGTGAAATACTTGGTGAGACTTAGGTAAGTTATATATAAAAGCCCTTAGCACAGTACACAGCAAGTAGTTAGTGGTCCATCAGTGAGAGCCACAGATCTCCCTTGGGAGGGCATCCTGTGAGCCCGGCACGTGTCTGTAGAAGTGATTCTCCAAAAAGAAAAGGTGAAGAGTGAAGAAAAGAGCTGGAGTCATGGGCTGGAGAGATGGATCAGCAGTTAAGAACACCAACTGCTCTTGCAGAGGACCTGGGTTTGATTCCCAGCACCCACATGGCAGCTAAGAACCGTCTTTAACTCCAGTTCCAGGGGAATCCAAGACCCTCTTCTGACCTCCGCGGCATTGCACGACACGGGTGCACAAACCTGCATGCAGACAGTACATTGATACACATACAAAAATAAATAAAATTAAAAAAAAAATTAAACAAAAAAAAAAAAAAGAGCTGGAGTCCCTCCCGGCTCTGTCTCTGCTGCCCTGTGGGACTCAGACAAACCACTCTCAGCTTCACTTATTTTCTCTGAAGTGAACAGCTCTTTATTTTATTTTTATTATTATTTATTATTTTTATTTTAATGTGTATGAGTATATTGCCTACCTGCGTATATGTAAGTGTACCCATGTCATGCAATGCCCATTGAGGTCAGAAGAGGGTGTCAGATTCCCTGAAACTGGAGTTATGGAGAGTTGTTAGTTGCCATGTGGGTTCTGGGAATTGAACCCAGATCCTCTCCAAGAGCAGTAACTGCTGAGCCATCTCTCCAGCCCCAGAAAGAACTCTTTATAAAGACCATTCCTAATGGGGCATTCTGCAACTTCCTACTTTGGGGAGTGTTCTGGAAGCAGCATTAAGAGTGGTCAAGGGCTGTCATGTAGGTGGGTGAATTTGCCTAGAAACCACCCAAAGTATAACACCAGGCAGAGGCCAAAGTATTTATGAAAGGTTCAGATGGCTACAAGGAGAACTCAGGGGTTGGTACACAATGGTGAGAAAAAGGATCTGCCCTGTAAGAAGGCCCAAGACGAATAGATTCTCCAACTCTGTCTTGAATAAATGTTTTATAAAGGAAGGCTATTTCTGCTCAACCCTGCCTGTGAAGAGAGAACAGGATTTAGAACAGAGCTGCTGACAAAACTTTGGGTGTGATGGGCATTTCACAAGGAAGTAGAGGAGAGAGCAGATGAAAATGATCAAGGGGAGGCAGGAACTTCCAGGAGAGGGAAGAAGGGTGAGGGCAGAGGGGAAGGGACACTGCCTAACCCTGCCATGAGGCGCTGGCCCAATAAAACACTATGTCTCCCCAAAACAAGGCCCTGCAAATCTAGAGCAATCCTCACCCAGCTCAGGCGAGGACAAAGGGGAAATCAAGTCACTCCCAACTTGATGGACTTGAAATTGGATTCTCAAAGCTGAAATCTTTGTGCCTTCAATCTCTTCAGAATCCCTTTGAAGCAGGAGACTATAATTTTCAAGAGCCCAAAGATGACAAATGGGCCCATGGAAAAGACTGTATGGGCTTTGCACTCTTGTTTGTAAAAGGCCCTGTACTGACCTTGAGTTCTTCTCTGGGGGACAAATGAACATCGAGTCTGAACGCTGTGATCCAAAGAATTGTTCCCAGCAGCCACTCTGGTTTGGAACTGAATGGCTTTTCTCAGGCAGCCGTGAGCTCGCAGCTCTGTGAAGTCCCAATAAGCAGCTAGCTTAACCCAACTCCCATCACTGGGATCCTGCTCCAACATTTTTTGGGTCAGATATGGTTCCTATAAGGAGCTTAATTCTGATGCCTCGCCACAGTGGCAAAGGAGGAGTCGACTGCACGCAGCTCTGAGCCCAGCACTGACAGTGAGCTAAGTCACTCTGCCTGCCTTCAACTCCAGATCATCCAGCTTAGGATGGGAAGAATCAAGTTCAACTCTGGGTACAACATCATAGAATTTGATGGAAATTTGGAACCCAGGCACAGCAGGAAGCCCTTGGAGTGTGAGCCAGAGCCTTTAAATGGCAAGGGTGGCCCAGGATGGGGGCACTCACACCTGCTCTCATGCCTTGGTTGTCCCATCCCCATGCATGCCGAGTTGCTGGTCTGTGAAGTCAGGGGCTGTCAATGCTGTGTTAATTGTGCATATAAACCAGTATCAACAATAGCCCCTAAGCTTATTAAAAAACAAACTGAGAAATGAGTCCATGCCTGCCGAATGCTCAGTGTGATGCCACTTCTAAAAAAAGAAGCCTGTTTGAAATTCAAGAGCATATCACAGCGCGACTTAAACAATCTGCGGGTGAAGGAGCCCTCTGCCTGGCTAGGAGGACACTCACTGGCTGAGATGCTCCTGGGCGGCACCCCGGTTTGCCAGCCGTGGGGTGAGGCACCCCGGTTTGCCAGCCATGTGGGTGGGTCAAGTTCTTCCCATCTCTACCTGCAGGTCCTCATCAAAACCACACCCATCCTGTCCTGCAACAGCACACTCCCCCAGCCTGCACCTCCTGGATGCTGTGGTCCCAGGACTACAAAGTCAGGGCACCTTCCATAAGGGGAGCTTCACCCCTCCCTGGAGTATGAGGTCCCCACCCGAGTTCACAGTGTGTTTACCACAGCCCCGACGACTAAGCATTTTACCTGTGTGATCACATGTATTGCACTGCCATCCATTCACTTAACTGCTATGCATTCAGGGGTATCTCCACAGAGGCACCAGCGAAGTAGAGAACAGGCTAGCCTTGCCTTGTCCTTGAGGAATTCATGATAAGTGACATTAAACCCATTTCACATATTAAGAAACCAAGACCCCCAAAAGATGATAGAGGGGGAAGCCACAGAGGGCCCAACCCAGCCTGGGTCATGATACTCCAGATTGCATGAACGAGTCCGGGTCTCTCGGCTCTTAATGAGAGTTGCAGTAAATAAGGCTGGTTTAGCTGAAGCCCAGAACTGCAGGTCACTTCCCTGTGAAGTGCAAATAGCCCATCTGCCTCCACAAGGCTGCTGGGATATCGGTACTGACCAGCCAGGCTCGGCCTGTGTCCCCAATCTCTCTGCTCCTGTTGTCAGGTGAGAAAATGTCAACTCTTTCCAGTTGTCCTCTGTCCTGCACGATGATGGCCACTACTGCTAAAGATGACAAACGAGTTCTATGCTCTGTGTGACTTCAAGACTCCTGACTCAGCCTCCACTGAGCCTCAGGCTTCACATCTGCCAATTGGGTATAATTACTCCTATCCTAAATTACTAGGGGGAGGTAAAATAACAAGAGATGAAAAGGCACAAGGATGTAATAAGTGTTCAATAAAACAGATAATCATAGTCCTCAAATTTGTTTTTTAAAGAAAGGGACAAGCCGGAAAGATGACTCAGTCAGAAAAGTCTTTGCTGTGCGAGCCTGAGCTCCCGAGTCCCCATCCCCAGCCCAACGAGGCAGCACATCTGTGGTTCCAGCACTAGGGAGGTTGAGATGGGAAAATCCGCGTTGCTTACTGGCAGGCCGGCCAAGACAGGTAAGTGAGCTTCAGGCTCAGTAAGAGAACTGGTCTCAAAAAATAAGGGGCTGCAGAGATGGGTCAGCCGTCAAGAACACTGGCTGATCTTGCAGAGGACCCAGTTCAGCTCCTAACATCCACATGGAGGCTCACACCCATCCTTAACTCCAGGGCATCCAATGCCCTCTTCTGGCCTCCATGGGCATAAAGCACTCAGTGTGGCACACTTACACACATCAAACAAAAATAAATAGAATCTTTTAAAAAATGTACAAAATTCTGAGCACAGTGACACTTGCCTTTAATCCCAGCACTCAGGAGATGGAGATGGGTAGATCTCTGTGACAGCAAAGCCAGCCTGGGATGATCTACATAGAGTTCCAGACCAGCTGGGGCTAAATATTGAGATCCTGTCTCAAAACAAGCAAACGGTCCCCCAAAACAAACAACAGTAAAAAGAAAAACTGTACGATACAATGAAGAGTATTGAGGAAGACAGTACTGTCAAGCTCTGGTCTCCACAAGATACACCCTCTCCCGCACACAAACATGCATGCCCGGAAAACAGATGAGACCACAGCTCTGTGGAGCTTCACCAGGAAGACAGATCTATCTGCAAGTATGTGGAGAAAAGACTGCGGGAAGAGGAAGCCAGATCCCCCAACAGATCCCGAACAGATCCTCAACAGATCCCCAAGAGATCCCCAACAGGAAGCAGCAAGGTCAGAGCTGCCAGACTACAGAACAACTTGAGAAGGACATCACTTCTAATTTTGTTCTCCATGGCTCCAAGTGAGGCATGCCTCCTTCCAGCACCCATGGGGTTAATGTCAGTAAACACTCCCCATAAATAAAGCGTGCAGTGGAGAAGTCATTAAGGCTCAGCCATCAAATTCTGAATTTCTAATCATGTTCTACTGAAATTCAAATAAGACTCCAAGCATGTGTGACAATCAATTTTACTCTAGTCCAAAAAACATCACAAACTGAAGTCAGTTACTCAGGGAGCCATATGTCACCTAAATCTGTTGACATGTGAGTGCTGTCAGGAGGTGGAATGTGAAGGCACTGTCTTCTGAGAAGCCACCCTGAGAGGATGCTTGGGAGCAAAGATGGATTGTAGTGTCTTCTTGAGTCTGATTGGCAGTGTCAGCCAAACCAGAGGTGGGCAAGGTGGGCAGAGGGACTTGGGCTGTGTCTGACTCTACCATTCTGTCTTATTGTCTGTGTCATGGACAAATTACTTGCTTCTTCCTCCTCAGTGTCTTGATTTTCTAATCTGTAAAATGGGCACAACATCTTTTTTTTTGTCTTAAACAACATAAATTTATTTTCTTATTATGCGGGAGTCAAATGCCCAAGGTCAAGGTGTTGGCTGGACTGTTTATTTCCTAAGGTATCTTTTCTTTTTTTGTATACTTTATTTCATTTTTTAACAATAAGTAATAAGTTGTGAGTACAAGCATCCTTCATGTAAAACCAAGGAGATGTTGGCCAGGGGATCCAAGCCCCCCAAAAAGGTAAAGGCTTCTTGCCTGCAAGAAGAGAGTCAGTAAGGCCCTGCTGTCAAAGGTATCTTTTCTTAGAGAAAATGGGCACAACATCTTAAGAAAGTCATGTTGGTGCATACTTGCAGAAAGTGGCAGGATCCTCATCCACTGTGGTAACTCAAGTTCTGAGCCTGCCCAAAGGCAAAGCCTGTCCCCCCACCCCAAGTTCTGTACATTTCCAGTGTAAAAGCCAGGTGAGGGAGGGGACAGCACGGAGAGAGGCAGGTGTATAGAAGGCCACCCTGGAGACCAGTCCAGGACCAACTCCCATGAGGCACAATAGAGATGATGGTTAGAGCCCATATTAAAGAGTCCTAAAATATTGTAATTTTTGGAAAAAGTGAATGTAATCCATCCTAGATTCTATTCTCTCTCTCTCTCTCTCTCTCTCTCTCTCTCTCTCTCTCTCTCTCCCACTCACCTGTATATTACATGTTCATGTGGGTGTGTGTCTACATATTGGAGGGCAAAGGTCAATGTCAAGTGTCCCCCTCAACCACTTCTTCCCTCGTTTTCTGAGACCGTCTCTCACTGAGCCTTGGACCTGCTGGCCAATGAGCTCCCACCATCTGCCGGTCTCAACTCCCACTCCCTCACCCCAGTGCTGTGGTTACTGGTGCAATCTGCCATAGCCAGCTTCACATGGGCACTGGGGAGCTGACCCAGGGCAGCACGCCCACATGGCAAACACTTGACTGGCTGACGCCATCTTCCTGGCCCCATCCTGGATTATCTTTGTCTTGTGTCAATGAAGCTACAAACCAAACTGTCTCTTTCTTAAAGAAGGAAAGGTCCACAGAAGGTAACATGCTGAGAACCCAGGAGAGCTTCATAAGAGCATTCTAAGGCCAAATGAACTAAACACAGTGGCATCCTAGGGCCCAGATTCATTCTTGTGGGACTGATTTCCAGTCTTGTTAGGTATCTGGGCCTTTTGAAAACATTGGCCCAGATCAAGGAAGAAATGAGAATTCCAGATCCTCTGACAGCTAGAAGGGGAGCTTCCTGAAGGGGGGGTCCTCAGGACCCTGCCTGCCATGCAGCCTCCCACCTCATTGGTGGCCCTATCTTACAGGTAGAGACCAGCACTTCTTCTGTGGTTAGGAAGAGAGTCTGGTATAGACCTCTCCCAAGGACTTTCAGTAGTATTTAACATACGTAAAGCACATACTCAGAGATCAAACTTTTCGCCTCTAGAAGCCCATCTTCCTACAGCTCCTGTGCACAGATCCTGGGCACAAAGATACCTACCTGCATAAACACAGGTCTTAAAGACAAAAGCTCACACACTGTGTGGCTGACCATCCACGAGCCTGTTTCTTCTTCTGTAATATAGGTTTATCCAGTAACCATTCCAGGGCTTCTCTGAAAAAGTGAGCTGATCTCCAGGGAACACCCCCAGCCCATATCCAGCACATCACAGACACTCAGTAAAACCAGCAGCAGGGGAGGAGGCTTCCTAGCAGGGGAACCTGTTGTAACCCAAGGAGAATCCTTCCTCTTAACACCCATGACCTGAGCTTTAATTAGGCCCTGAGATAGGTGACCTGACCTAAGCTGCTGTGGCTGGTGGGGACAGCTGGCTCTTCAGGTCCTGGGCAGCACCAGTCCTGTTGGCTGCCACAGCAGGGTCAGTAAGAGGCTTCTAGAAAAAGTGGAATAACCCCACATGCTAGTCCTTTGTCCACCAGTGAAGGAGTGAGCTAATGCTGCCTGCCCAGGTCCGGACACCATGTCAGTCCTGGTTCCGCAAGGGCAGCTCTGGTGGAGGCCAGCCCTTTTCTGTGGGCTCTTCCAGGAACAGCATACCTTGTCTCTTGATCAGACCTGGAATTCCATCCTTTGAGGAAAGCTGACACAGTCCCTAGAAATTATTTCAGGCCTAGCACACCATCTGTCTGCAGTAGCCCCAAGTGAGCAAGCAGCCTTTAGGGACCACTGACTCTCTGAGACCTCTACCTTAAAGCCTACCTTGCTGCACCTGGCCTTACCCTGCTGCACCAGCCACCACTATGGTCACCACCTTCCACACCTTGGAGCCCTCAGCAGCTCACAAGGAGGGTGGCTTCACAGAGGGTGCTGGGGACAGACAGTATAGCTTCGCACATGCTAGGCCAGTGCTCTACCACTGAGCTACATGCACAGCCTTCTGATATCAGTTTTGTCTTGTAACTGTGAGCAGGTATAATTAGACCTTTATTTCCCAGCATTCTGCAATTCAATCTCTGGTCTTGAGTAAGACCAAAGGCGTCTCTATTCATGTGTTGCTAGGAAAGACCACCAGGTGGCGCTAGAAGCCACAGCATTTCCAGGACAGCTGCCAAATTCCACAGGAGGGTGAGCCTGTCTGCCTGCTGCTGCCTTCCTACTAGTTCAGCAGAGCTGCTGCTGCTGCTGTTCCCCCCACTCCCCCCCACCCCCAGCCATCCCCCTCCTCCTTGTCCTCTTTATTTAGGCGAGGTCTTACTGTACAGCCCAGGCTGCCTTGGAACATGCTATATAGCCCAGGCTCGCTTCCAACCCATGGTTCTTCTGTCTCGAACCATTGCCACACTCTGATGGACCCAGAGTGGAGGGTGAGGGTGAGTGAAGTGAACTATGTGCTCAGAGTAGCCCTTTGCCAGGCCCTGTGTGCCAGGCCCCGTGTTAACTGCCTGCCTTCACCTCCTTTAATCCTTACAACAAGCGTATGTACTACTAACACCCAGTCTCACTGAGGAGGCAGCTGGGGCTGAAACAGGGTAAGTGCCTTGCCTCAGGTCACTAGAGACAGGAAGACCCAACTTGTCTCTTAATTTTGGACTCCCAGTTTTCAGAAGAAGTTTGGTTATACTGGTATGAAAGCTTGGGAAGAAGAAGACTGAACTGTGGGCGGGGGTGGCCGGAGGGCATCTAGAAGTGACCTGCAGGCCAGGAAAGGATTCAGTTCAGGAGCCAGTCAGGGTCCATCCAGCCTGCTCCCTCTTTCACCATCAGCTCCTACAATCTCATATCCCTCCTCCCGAGACATGGCCCAGCCTGTGGGCTGCTGTAGGAACAGCAGAGGTAGAGGCCTGAGCGCAGAGAGCAGATGACCTCGCTTCTTAGCCTACTAGCCAGGAAGCTCACTAGCTCATCTTGAAGTGACCACAGGCTATTCCTCTCAGTTTCCACATATTCCGGCAGGCATTGCCCTCCCAGCACTTCACACGGTGCTTGTTCATAGTGGGTATGTGAAGATGTTATGCAAATGTTTGATGCTCTGACTGATGCGTGAGACCACCTTTCCCTCTCTGAGAACAGGGTGGTCCGTTTCCCTCTCCACTGTTTTCAGGTACAATGAGGAATTAAAATGCCTGAATTCTGCCGGGCATGGTGGCGCATGCCTTTAATCCTAGCACTCGGGAGGCAGAGGCAGGTGGATCTTTGTGAGTTCAAGGCCAGCCTGGTCTACAGAGCAAGTTCCAGGACAGCTGGGGCTACAGGGAGACCCTGTCTCGAAAAGACCAAAAAAAAAAAAAAATAGCCTGAATTCTGAATCCCAGAGCAAATCCAGGGCCCCACTCTAGATCCTCAGCCCAGGCTTGCCCAGGCTAGCCCAGACTCCTTCTTCCCTGGTCAGGAGGTAAGAGGCTAGTTCTCAGCCAGCCCCCTCTGGCTCAGCCCACCAACCCAAACAGAAGTAGAAGTTCCAGAGGTATTTCCTGAGGTGCCGACCACTGGCCAGGTGTGTAAGGCCTGGTAAGCAGAGAATGCTGCCCAGAGTCATTACAAAGACATTTTTGTTTTGAGACAGGGTCTCACGTTATCACCCAGGCTGCCCTTGAACTTACAGCAATCCTCCTGCCCCAGCCTCCCAAGTGCTGGCTGGGATTATAAGAATGCACTTCCACACAGGCTCAAAAAGATGTTTTTAAGACACAGTTGCCAGTCAGATATCTCCAGAGACCTGATTTAGCCTGAAAGCCACCAGCTTCAGCCTCTACCTTAAAGCCTACCACTGGCCTCCAAAACAGAGAGACACACGGGCCTCCACTTGGTTTCAGAATCAGGGATGGAGGCACGACGGGGAGGGTGGATCTGCTCTCTCTCATTTTCTAGCTCTGTGATCTCAGACACTCAACCTTCTCTTTCCCCTTTTCTAATTGTTTAGATGGGGATAAACCAGGCTTGAGCTGAAACAACAATCTGCTGCTAACAACAGAGACAAGTCCGGCTGTGTCATGTGTGAGTGCTGGATGGCTGTAAACTTCACTGACTGAGCCAGAGGATTCCCAGGGAAGAGAGAAGGATCTCTGCTTTCAATTACATGGTTCTTCTGATACTAGCTGAACCTTTTCCCAACAGCTACCAGAAGGTGACCAGAGGACAGACCCAACTTAGCAGGTACCCAGGGTGGTTCTGGGTTTCCACAGACCTCATGGCTCAGGAAAGCCTAGCAGAGACTTCAATCCTCCACACAAACCTTCCCGTCATCCCTGATGCCATTATGACCCCTTTAAAGAGCTGTCACGGGCTAGACTTCCTCGCAAGGTAGGGACTGGGCTCTCCTCGGGTCCCCTGGGGCTCCCCTAGCTGTCACAGGCTAGACCTCCTCGCAGGGTAGGGACTGGGCTCTCCTTGGGTCCCCTGGGGCTCCCCTAGCTGTCATAGGCTAGACCTCCTCGCAGGGTAGGGACTGGGCTCTCCTTGGGTCCCCTGGGGCTCCCCTAGCAAGCCAGCCCCCTCTGCTAACTTGGCCTGAGCCTGGAGTCCAGATCCCAGGTTTGTGAGGTCTGTGTTGACTGTGAATGGCACGGCTTCTTTTATAAACTACCCCCCTCCCAAGTTCCAGTTCAGGAAAGCTGTTATCCACTTATGGTCCCCATACTTCCTGGGGAGCAGAGCAGATGGAGTTATCTTTCATCTCCCACATCTGTGGCCCACATTGAAGATCCACATCTAGAAAACTGGAGATCCAGCCTAGACAAGGCTGACAGGATCTTCAGACTGTCAAAGACCTTGCCCTGCCTGGTCTGCCGTGCTGTGTAAAAGCAACCTAGCATGGAGAATAAAGAACCCATGACAGGGGCATCTCCCCAGAGCAGCTGAGAGGCCTGGAGTCCAACTCTGCGAGAACCTGGGACAGCGCTTCCTCGCAGCCCTGTGAGGGGGAGGTCTCCTCACCACATCACAGAGAAGCTTCCAGATAGGCAAAGCTTTGTGTTCAAAACATTACAACTTTTATTTTAGCTTTCTGATCTATAAAGTTCTATATTATACATTCACACCTCAAATCCTGAGCATATCAAACAAAAATGCTCATGTAACCATCCCTAAGTGCTCTTTAGTGTTTGGGGCTGGGCAAGTGACAGGCTCTCTTCCTTGAATGTCAGAGGGTCGCCAAGTCCAATGCGCCACGGCTTGAGCTGTCAGAGAAGCGGTTTATCTGCGTCCTTCTAAGCCTCTTTGGATCTGTTTTGGCCTCAGAAACCAGATGATAACTAGTAAGTCTCCATTCATGGGGCACAAGGTGCCAGTCAGGCATCCTAGTAAGCGCTGCCCTCTGCAGTGCGGGTAGGAGATTCTTCAGGTGAGGAAACTGCTCAGTATGAAGGTCTTACACAGAGGAGTGGACCTAAGAGGAAGGCGGCTTTTGAACCCAGTCTCTATCACCCCAAAGCCTGAAGCTGCCCCTGCCAGGCCACACCACCTCCGACCCTGGTCTTCCTCCCTGTAATAAGGAGGGTGACAGCCAATTTCCATAACATGTAAATACTCCTTGAATATACTGTGACAGAAGAGAAGGGGCTGGGGACAGCAGCAGCAACATTCAGAAGAGGCAGTTAGCAAGAAACAGAACTGGAAACCCCTCCCCATCCAGGCTTCAGTCAGTGCACAGAGCATGCTCAAGAGCCCACAGGGCACAAACATGGAGAGGGTGCTGTGGAAATGCTCGTGAGGCATGTGGCCCAGCGCTTTTGAACACATGCTTTTTCCCTAGGCTCACTGGCTCACTCCCCAAGTCAGTCAGTATAGGATGTCTGTGTCGCATGTGCCCAGCACAGGGGCCTCAGGAGTCCCAGGACTGATGTCTGATACTGTCTGAGAACATCTAGACTCCATCCCTGTCACCGCGCTCAGCAGTGCCTGACACATGCTGGTGAACAGTCTTCTTGGGACTCAACCTACCATGTGAGGGCAGACGCTGGGGCTGCTGCGGAGGCTCTTGCCGGCCCTACCCTGTGCCAGCCCCAGTCCTGAACCCTCTCTAGAAGCAGCCCAACACACACAACTCTGGGTTTCTTGAGAGGAGGCTTTTTTGTTTCCAGCAGAACGGAGACGGCATGCATTAACATGGTCACAGCTATATTAATGTCCCAACTACTCGCAGTGTTTTTATTAGGAGAAGTTGACTGGTTTGTGCCTGACAGTGGGTACAGAGACATGGGCACCTCTACACCCTACGTCTGAATGACAGACCCTGGACTGTTATCACCCCTCTCCCACCCCCCACCCCCCAGTGGGCTTCACTGGGCCAAAAGCTCTTTAGAGAAGTGCTGTGATTCTAAGGTGGATGCTGCTGGTCTCAGAGGCGCTGGTGGACCAGGCTGGCATCCTCTGTTTGTGGCAGATGGCAGCATGTGGCCCCCAGGTGGAGACCCCCAGCACTCCAGCCTCCTCCTCCTCCTCACAGTGTTGGCCTCTAACCACTATTTGCTCTTCCATCCTGCAGGTTATTTTTACCACGAGGTGGAAAAAAGTGATGCTATTTCCTTGCATTTTCCCCTGAAACTGTCACACCAGCTCCCATGAAAAAGTTCGACAGATAGCTCTAGTTCCCTGGTGCTCAGAGAAGCAGTGAGCACTCCACCCCCCCACCCCCCAAGAGCTGCAATCAGGATGTTCACATGTAAGCAGCAAGCAGGAGGAAAGCTTCAAACCCCTTTGTTGGGAGTGGTTCAGAGGTTCGGAGTTTGAGTCCTGACTTTTGAGCCTTGTCACTCTAGGTGACTCAGTCCCGTACAAGATGCCCCTGAGGAGCTCATTCTGTGGAATGGCTGTGAGGACAGATTCATTACTCCAGAGCCTGGCACATTGTAGGCGCACTCTACTTTCTGATACGGCTCTCTGGATGGAGTCCTACACAGCTCTACAGAGGACAGCAGGAAGAGGGTTGGTCTAGCCCTGACCCCAGTGCCACACATCTCTGCTGGGAGCACAAAGGAGCAGGGGCCCAGGCCAAAGTGGACACCCAAAGAGCAACACTGAGATCCCAGGCTAGCCCCAAAGCCAAGGAGAAGCCCTAGTGTGCAGGAGTGGACCAGAGCAGAACAACTTCAGCGTGTGTTTAATCCGCCCTACTATGTGACCGGTCCTAGACAAAGCATGCTACAGGCCTGTGTCTTCCCCTGACACTATGAAGTAGGCACGACTGTCCCCATTTCAGAAATGAGGAGACTAAGGATCAGAAACAGAGAGGAATTGTCCAAGGTTGTGACTCTGAGGCCAGGAGCCAACTCTGGCTTGGCTGGCTGGAGCTGGTAAACTCAACAACAGACTACGGAGGCAGGACATCGGGGCTCCACATCTGACTGGAGCTCCGTGATGCACCCACCCAGGACAGTGCACTCCAGGCTCAGCTGCTGTGAGCTCCGTATCATGGGGGTAGAGGAGTGAGCCTCTCCGGTCCCTACCATGCCCTTGGGTCACTCACCCCAGCACGTTCACTAGCTAAGCTTCTGAAACACTGTTACAGTGCCCATGGGGGCCCTGGGAGAAAGGGTACCTTAATCTGGGGCTGACACAAATGCCAGGCTTGGATGGCCGCACACCAGGCTGAGCGTGTATGAGGGAGGGGAAGACGACCCCATGGAGGGGACCCAGGTGGTGGGTGTTTGAGGCCGGAGACCCTAATGAAGGGGATCAGTGGGAACAGCCCTCTTCAAAGCTGGCCCACGTGTCTCTCCCCAGACCCAAGCTCAAGCTGGGTGTGTGCTTGGCACTGGTTAATTTTCTTCTTCCTTTCCAATAGCGCATTTCCATCTACCAGAGGCGTGTGGGAAACTGCAAGCTTGCCCTCGCTGGCCCCACACACTACCTCCAGGAGTCTGCTCCCATAAACCACCACTCCAGACTTGGGTGAGGTGCTGGGGACAGCACCCATCACTGTGCACACACTGGGCAAGCATCCTGTCTCTGACTCCAAATTCCAAGCCTGTCAGTGACTCAAATCCAACTGCTCATCTCCAGCCTCAAGGCTGGCCTCGGTTTCAGGCCCAACTCATTTGTCTGCCTTTGTTTCACTGTCTGTAAATGGGGATCATAAAAGCATTGTCCCTATAAGACTGTTGAAACCATTACACAGGGGGCCAACATCGTAATTCCTTGGGCTTGTCCCCAGCACAGAGCAATCACTCAGTAAGAGTCAGCTGCCCTCCCGTCCCCACAGCTGCCGCATCATCCCAGCATCATGGTTACCGTCCTGTCCCTGCAGCCCCAAGTCACCCCAGCACCATGGCTGCCCTCCCATGCATGCCGCCAGCCACCTCTAGCTCCAGAACCATCGGCAGCACTGCAGTCAGGCCTAGGTCTCCAGCCCTTCTGGCACCTGTGCACCCCTTTCCAGCTGCTCCCCCCTCAGACTTCCACAGTTCCCTTCTTCTGAGTTCAAAGGTAAGCGTGCCTGTCTGGCTTGTGAGGGCCCCACTCTCCAGCCTGCTTCACGTGCCCACTGCATGGTGACCAGAGTCATTCCTAGGGCTGGGCCTGGCAGGCTCCTCCTGTCCCTGGAAGCTCTCTTTCCTTCCTGTTGAAACTGAAATGCTTTATGTCCTTTAAGAATCCAGGTGAGACAAGAGGCTGGTCTCTTCCCATCATTGCAAGGGGCACCAGGTGGCTTTCAGCCCCTCGTGTCCTCAGCTGCAACCCAGAAGGCAAGGGACATAGAAGACAGTGTGACAGGGGCTCTATGCCAACAGACTTACACCCTCAACCAGTGCTACTGTTCATAGCCACAAGACCCAGCTCAAACCACCCAGCCTCTAACTCGATCCATTTATCTGAAACACAGGTTCAACAACAGACCTGAAGCCTGAGCTTGATCTTCTTACAGAGGCTCCAACACAATGCAAAGCTCACAGCAAGTCCTTGGTCAAGGTCAAAGCTGGCTCCTCAGCCCTTCACCATCAGCGTTGCTATTAGAAATCAGAATCCCTCCACCAGGAATGCACCCACCTGCTCCATAGAGGGACTGCGGGTGGCCGATGCTGGGCTTCTCCAATGAGGGGCCCATCCCAGACTCTCTCCACAAATCCTCATTCTTTTCAAAGCTGCTTTGTATTCAGGACAATAAAACTAGCATCCATGCCAACAGCATAACTGTGCAGGGCTCGGTGGACAAAAGGCTTAAGAGGGTAATAAAAATCTCAGACTTCCAACCAGCAAAGGCAGCATGGCTGACGTGGGGCGGGCAAATTGGATTGTAAACGGATGCCCTTTCCCCTGACCTGAGGATGATGGTAGCCAGGCAGAGGCAGGCTGACCAGGATATCTAGGATGCCCAAATACAACTGAGTCCACACAGGCATCCAGGTGAAAGGCAGAGGCAGCCTCTCCTGCAGGCTGGGTGACCAGGGGATCCTGAGAACCCGGGGTCAGCTGCAATTGCTGGGCTAAGAACTTCACTTCACTTCATTGAACTCACAAAGGTGCCATAGAACACAACCACCTCTTAATAGTACATGCCAGGCTCCACGTTAAGCACTTATACTTGTGGCTTCTTCCATCTCTATCATGGTCATGATGCTCGATTTTACAGAGGAGGAAACTAGAACACAGTAACGTGAGGTTCAGTGCAGCCTGTTGACCCTACGACCTATGCTCTGAATCAGTGTCATTTGCAAATCATAAAATATTGCTGACTTGAGACAGAGGACAACAGCGAAAGGTAGAGACAGAGACCAAGCATCTATCTGTCTCTCTCTCTCTCTCTCTCTCTCTCTCTCTCTCTCTCTCTCACACACACACACACACACACACACACACACACTCTGCCTAGAACCCTACAGCTAGCAAAACATGCTCACGTTCCCCTTGGAACCTCACACTGATTCCTACAACTCAGAATATTGCTCCCACTTCGTAGAGGAGGAAAGCAGAAGCCAAGAGAAAGTGCGTGTGCTGCCCAGGGCATCAGCGTGGAGGCACGGCCCAGGGTTGTAAGCGGGGTCTCCTGACTTCAAAACCTCTAGTCTGAGGCCTGGAGAGATGGCTCAGCAGTTACGAGCAGTGGCTGTTCTTACAAAGGACCAAGGTTCAGTTCCCAGCACCTAGATGGCAGCTAACAACTGCTTGTAACTCCAGTTCCAAGGGAATGGATGCCCTCTTCTGGCCTCCACAGGCATTGCATGCACAGGTGCACTTATAGGCAAAACACACATACACATAAAAGTAATAAATACAATCTTTTTTAAAACCCTACCCGCTTCTGGCTCGTGGACTGCTGAACTGTGGCTCTTTTCATATCCAATGGCATGACCCCTGCCAGGGCCCTGAAGAGCAGGGCCCATCAACTCATCAGGATTCGGCCACAGGGATGTACAGATTCATAAAATCCTGATGTCTGGGAGGCACAGCCGGCGCTCCTCCTCACAGAGGGGCCCTGATGATGTGGCTCAGGATGAGGAGCTGAGGGACCATGGCTGCTTTTCAGTAAGTGCTGGGCTAAGCCAGCCTCTGGCCGTTTCATGCTTTGGAAACAAGAGTCAGAGAGTGTCCCCAAAAAAGGTGTCCTCTCCATCCCTGTGGCAATGGCACTGAGGAGACCTTAGCCCCTTCCAGGGTCCCCACAGAGCACCCCTCATGCCTCCCCAAGTGTGGCTGTTGGATTTCACAAGAAAGTGGGGTGCCTGGAGGAATCTGAACTTCTGATAACCTGTCCTTCAGTGTAAATTTGCCCCCGTGACACACCAAATGAACTCAAGCCCCCATCCAGACTTGGTCATTTATCAACACTTACTATAATTCAAATTTACCTGAGTGCCTCGCACTTCACCTAGCCATCCCATCTATGGGGGTCCCGAGTTGTTGGGGGCAAGGGGGGTGCTGGAATGGCTGCCCCTGAGGACCAAGGAGACACTGGGAAGGGCTAGCCACAGTCCCGGGTGGTCAAGATGCAGGGCCTGGCCCAGGAGGGGATGCAGAGTACTGGACCTAGAGGCTCAGACTGCCTTCCTCACTGGGGAGGAGCCCCAGCTGCTCTCTATTAAGCGGAGCTGGCATTTCAGAGCACGTCAGAGGCCCTGGCTCCCCGCCCTAGAAGTCAGCATCTGGCCTCTGCGCCAGCACAGCCCAGGCCCTCTCACCTCCTGTGGGCTAGAGGCCCCAACAGGCCCACTGTTGTCCTATAGGGGCACCTCAATGGGGCCATTCAGGGGCCTCCAACAAGCCCCTCTGCAAGGCACTTCCTCCTCCTGCTCCAGCGTGCCCTTGGCCAAAGCCCTGGGCTGTGTGGGTGTGGGGTCTGGCCGTGGTGACTGCAGCTGGCAGCCAGTGCAACGTTACTGAAGGGTGGATTGTTGACAGAGGGCAGATATACCCCACAGGCCCCAGGATTCCAGGGCACTCTGCCCACACTGTGTTCCCCACCCCCCCACTCAGGGGAGTTGGCTTCAGAGTGGCTACACCTGAGCATGGGGGGAGCCCCCACCACACCACCACCCTCACTGTGGACTCTGAGTACCGGGGCTGGGTAGAGGTGAGTGTGAGGGCTGCCTTTGCCAGACCCCAGCTATGTGGGTGAGCAGGTCATCTCACCTCTTTCTTAGCTGTAGCATAGACAGATGGCACCCACCTGCTATCAGGGTCTGGCACACAGTAGGTCTGATTGAGTGTTCCCTCCCTCTCGGTCCCTTCTGTCCTTTATCTCCTACTGACCCACAGAAGACCCCAGACGATGGGCTCTCCTGTAAGCAGCAGATCCACAGACCACTGCTGTGGAATGCTCTCTTTGGCTGTATTGATGATGAATGGCATCCCCAACAGAGCTGAGTCACCACCTCAGGTCCCACTGAGCTCTCATAGCCCCCAGTGAGGACCACTGGCACCCACACAGAACCCCATGTCCTATCTGTGGCTTTCTTCCTCCCAGCCTGCCCTGGGGTCCCAAGGGACTCAGGTCTACTCTTGATCCCAGGTCCCGTCCCTAGTGCTCCTAGTCCCTAGCATCTGAACTGAGCAGGAGGCAAAGCCTGGGCTCTTCATGATGTCAGGCGGAGGCCAGCTTAGAGGAGGATGTACAAGCTGCTTCATTCCTTCCAGGAAATATGACCCAGGGCCTGACATCCAGTGAGGCACCCACCTTACCTGGCCAGCCCAGCGGCAGGGAGAACTGGGGCTTCCTGCCTGGCACCATCCCAAAACCCATGACACTGTTTGCTCACGATCTCATGGGCAGCCATCCTCAGCTCTTCTCTAGGACCCTGCCCCCACCCAGCCCACCTTGCCCTGGTCTTCAGATAGTCTTCCACCTGACCCTCCTCTGTCAGAATGGGGACTTCGGACGGACTACCTTCTGCACATTTATGGACTGCAATTGTCAAAAACAGGAATTTGGGGGCTAAGAATAGAGTTCAGCTAATTGATAAGAGTGTCTTACATGTGTGAGGCCCTGGGTTCTATCCCAGGTCCATAAAACAAACCCCACAAACTTTGTGGCCTTGCTCCAGATTTGAAAATTCAGTTTCTTGAGGCTGGGCCAAGCCCTCTGCATATCCCCAAGTAATTCTGAAGATTACTGATGTATAGGAAGAGGTATGAGCATTCTCTCTCATTCTCTCTCTCTCTCTCTCTTCATATACATACACAGGACCCTTCTTCATCCTCACTCTTCCTTTCCTGTTAATAACTATCAGAGAACTAATTGTTTCCAAAAATTACCCTAATGTGATTAAGTCTTGACACTGCATTTCTTTTTTTCTTTTTTTTTTTTTTTTTTTTTGACACTGTATTTCTTGATTGTATCCTCTCTTGTCACTAATGCCTGGGGCTCAGCAGGAGACACACCAGGATCTGCGAGGCACCACGAGCTTCACGTATGTGACCGAGATTTACTGCTGTCTTCTCTGTGGAAGAGAGCAGGATTCAGGGCAGGGTTAGCCACATGGCTGTAAGCGGACAGATCTGAAATCCAACCCTACTGGGTACCGTGACCACCTGCTCTTTCCCTGACTCCTCTTTAGAGACTGTCTCAAAGTCAACACTCTTCCCCCAACCCAGAAGGCTCCAGAATCCCTTGCAGAGGTCTCCTCACTCAGGGCGTGGTCTACACTTAAGAGATGCTTGCTGGTCCCTTGTCCAGGTAGCTTGAATGGGATTTGGTGACACAAAGCTAAGTGGTTTTGGGGGAGGGCAAAAGCACTGTGCAGTCTCTTTCCTGGCTGCCTGCCTTCTGCAGATGCCACATGAAGCCACTTCTCTGTCATCAGTGGCCACACCTGGCTGAGACAGCATTGCACAGGGTGAGCTTGGGTGGCACACAGATGCGTGGAACAGCTTTCAAGAGCTCTGATCTGCACAGAGCAAGGTGAAAAGGCTCAGACATCAGCACTGGACAGTAATTTGTCCAAATAACCTGACTCAAGAGCTCAGCAAATCTGCTCTGCTCTTACCAACAGGTTTTGCTCAGGTTAATACCCAGCCTCAGCCCGGCTGAAAGGAATGCTTCGGCAGCAAGCAGACTGCATGTCACAGCACCTGCTATGAGAGGACTTCACTGGGTGTTAGAGCCACAGAGCCCGTCCCTTGGCTACCCTGGGAGGCCCCCGCCTCCTTCACAAGCACCCTCTGCAATGTAATTTTGGGGATTCAAGAAGAGGAAGAGGGGCCTGGAGAAAGAACTCAGTGGATGAGATCACTGGCTGCCCTGGGAGAGGACCCAGTAACTCCCGTTTCAGGAGACCTCTGCCCTCTGCTGGCCTCCGCTGGAAGAGCATGTATATGCGCACATACACACAGGCAAGCATTCATCCATATAAAATCAAAGTAGAAGATCTTCAAACACCAAGGCATAGGGGATCTAGAGTGCATCCAGGCAGGGGAGCTTGGCTGTCCTGTTTCGTTGAAGCCCGAGAAAGGAAGTAGCAGCCATCAGAGAGCCGATATACCAGCCTCTGGGTCCCTGAAGATATTATCTGGACCAGTCCAGACCCACCAGGCAGAGTGAACTGAGCTCCTGTAAAGCTGGCTAGCTTCCTTCTGCAGGTACCAGGTGGATCACGGCCTCTGGTCATGGAGGGCAAGCCTGAGCTACATGCCAACGACAGGGAATAAGCAATGTCAGAGGCAGGCAGGAGGCAGACTGGCCCTGAATCTAGGAAGCTGTCTTCTGAGACCCTCTCCTGTGCCTGCCTCTCATCTGCACTGCCAGGGATGTCGACAGCATTCTGTAGTGAAGGTTTTCTCTCCGAAGAACTCGTTAAACCTTAGTTGGCCCATTTGTCATCTGAAATCTGAAACTGCAAATTCAGATCCGAAGAGCTGGAGTGAGACCCGAGGTTCTGCACTTCTAGAAGATTCCAGGCTATCTGTTGCTGATCCACAGACCACACACTTACAGTAGAAGTATTTAGATCACAAACAGTGGTCAGTGTTGTCAGGGAAGCCACCACCCACCACCACACTACATGTGGGGGGCAGGCTGAGTTAAGAATCCAAATCTAGCCGGATGTGGTGGCACACACCTTTAATCCTAGCACTTAGGAGGCAGAGGCAGGCAGATCTTTGTGAGTTCAAGGCCAGCCTGGTCTACAGAGTGGGGGGTGGGTGGGAAGAATCCAAATCTGAGCAGCCATGTGACCTTCATCATCCTGGTCTTTATGACCCTCTGAGGGACACTGTCCCCGTCCTTCAGCATCTGAAGGGATGCCCTGTGAGTTTCCAGGTAAAGTCTGAAGACACAGCGCAGGATAGGCCTTACGTGGAGTTTTGCTCCCAAGCCCTGCCATGTATTGGTGGTTATTTAGTACTTATGATCTACGCTACGTATCAGGCTTTGTCCTAGATACAGGGGACTCTGCTGTGACCAAGACAGAGCCGAGGCTTCCATTCCTCCACTGAGCTGATGTCTAACAGAGAAAGACAGACACTAAACAAATGCTTAATGTGTGAAGATCGGCCTGCTCCAGCTCCAGAGAGTTATCAAGGGGCAGGCGGATGTTACTATTCTATACAGCACTTCCAGAAAGGGTCCTGTGGTCAGCTAACATCCGAGCAGACTAGGATGAAAGAATGAGTATTGTCCAGGTCTGGGGAAGGAAGGCATTCTAAGCAAAAAGAACAACAAGTGCAAAGGCCCTGTGGCTCTGTCTTCACAATGGGGAGACAAGAGAGCAGGGTCTTAGCGACTCTGCTCTAGCTCTGCTCTAAGCTTTCTGAGTCTGAAAGACAGGATCCTCTAGAGATTTGTGGGATAGAATAAGTCTATGTGAATACAGGAGGCTAAGCCTTCAGCCCAGCGGGGCTCTAACCGTTTTTTTAAGGCTTGTGTTTTTATTTTAAATGATGTGTATCTGTGTGTGTGTGTGTGTCCGTGTGTCTGTACATGGGTCTGTGTCTGTGTAAGGGTATGAGTGAAGAGCCCATAGAGACCAGAAGTGGTTACTAGATCCCTTGGAGCTGGAGTTCAGGCTGCTGTGAGCTGCCCAACATGGGCACTGGGAACCAGTGAACTCGGGTCCTCGGCAATGCCCCCCACCCCCCAGGTCCTCACGATGCCCCCCCACTCCCCCACCACACTTTTTTAAAAAGTCTTCTATCCCTCTCTTTCAAACTGTTCTGCAGAGAAAATTTACCAGTTGTTTTTAAGAAACAAAAATAATCTGTCCCTGTTAAGGGAGGGATATTTTAAAACCACTGAATGGATTTTTCCTTCCCTGGTCTTTTATTGATACGTCTGCTTTCCTTCCAGTTCTAAAATAAGCTCCCCGTCTGCCCTGTATCCATCCAAAGGCAACATTCGGATTCAGAGTGAACTGGGCCAGGGCAGAGCCAGGCCGGGGTCACTTGGAAGCCACCAGACTTACCGCACTGGTCAGGCCAGCCTGGCCTCACCCCTACCCCACTTCCTCCAGTACAGGTGACTGACTGCTCTAGGAAACAGCAGTGGAATGTGGTGAGGGTTGGAGTTTGCAAGTGACAAATTTCTGAGTAAGTTCCAGTTCTCTGGAATGGAAAACAGCAGCTTCCTGTTACAGAGTGTACCCACGATCCACGCCTGATACATAGGCGTGGGTGATCCATATACTTTCAATTTACATCTGTCTAAAAATACAACAAAGCAGGCGTATTTTTAGCCAGGTAAGCATTTCTAGGGACTAAACTACTATTGCTTCTGCTCTGCAATCTAGAGGAGAAGGAGTCTGGACCAGTGAGAAGCAGAGACTTCAAAGCCGAAAGCCGACCAGTCTGTCCACAGGCAGCTGGGATTGCTGGGGTTAGCTCCTGCTGAAATGAAAGCACTTATCCCTCCCGCCCCCACACACAACCCACATTTGGGTGGGAGGCTGTGGAGAGGTCTTGTGTGGGGTTTCCTGGAGGCTCCGCTCCTCACTGTGTTGTATGCATCTCTCTCTTCCCATTAGACTCAGGTTCAAGGTCAGTCTTTGGAGAGAGCAGACCAGCCAGGGAGCAGGCTCTTCAGCGGCTGCCCAAGCTGTGGAAGCGTGTGACCTTGGACACTGTTGTACTCTCCAGACCTCCGTCTCAGAAGCACCTAGCTCAGAGGGCACAGCTTTCATGATGAGGAAATGGGAAGTACACACCTAAAGCCTAGAAGCATGCCCAGCACAAAGTGACCACTCTGGAAAGGGCAGTGACCTTATCTACCCCATGCCAGGCACTGCTACAGACATGAAGGGCTTTTACCCCACACAGCCCTGAAGATCCATACATTCCCTGGAAACGCTGAGCTGCACCTTACCACTTGGTGAGTGTCCTTGATGCCCCAGGGTCCATTAGTACCAGGAACATTAGACACATGGTACCCCAGATCAATGCTTAGTGCTCTTTCAGAGTTGGGTTCTCAGCACCCACACAGTGGCTTATAACCATCTGTATGTAACTCCAGTTCCAAGTGATCCAGCGCCATCTTCTGGCCTCTGCTGGCACTGCATGCACATATGTATATACATGCTGGCAAAATATTAAAATATGAAATAAATATATATCTTGTTGAAAATAATGCATGAAATGACCAGTTTTATCCACTCATGGTACTTAACAGGGATGGTATGCTGCAAGCATCTGGCCAGGGAGATCAGTAGTCACAATCAGACCCTCTGCCAAGTGGTCCTGTTTTCTGTTCTTTATGCCAAATGCAAAGCTTCCTACCATGAGAGTTAATACTCATTTGAAGAACTTGGTAGGAAGGAAAATGCCATAGTGTGGGCCTGGTTCCAATGCTTCAAACCATCAGGCCCTTGAGAGCAGAACATCTGAACTGTGAATCCAGTCCAAGAGGCAGGATGCCTAGGTACCAGTGTGCACTCTAGACCACAGAACTGGAAAGTTGGGGAAGCCCCACACTCTGTGGACACCAAGTGCCTTTGCCTCTGCATCCTGCTCTACTAGGTCTCTACACAGCCAACCACCACAGTCCATGCACCAAGAGCTCTGCATACTCTGGGACACTGGCAGCCCACATATTTTGACGCAAAGATGCGTCACTCCCAAGTCTGAAAAGAATCAACTCAAATCAGCATGAAATGGGGACGGTGTGTGGAACCGCAGCCAGCAGCACAGGGCGGGAAGACAGGAAGGAGGGCCTGCCAGCTGTGAGGCACATGGGCCCCACTGCCCACCACACAGGGTGACCCAGGGGACACCAGCCACAGCAGTGGAGGAAGGAGCTGGTACCCAGATTGTAGCAAGATATGAGCACGGCCACACAGGACCCATCTGTAAACACCAAGCCTCTGGCGATGGGCTGGGACTGGCAGCCACCGGCAGCACTGGGGCCAGACGGAACAGGGGGAAGACTGAGGCCAGACAGCAGGGGGGCAGGCTCCAAGCAGAGCCTGAGGTGTGACTAAGACAGTGCTAGCGCAGAGGTTTGGATCAGAACCTCACCACTGTACTGACTACCTACGTAGCCTGTAAACGTCCCCAAACCTGTTGAAGGCAAGTGTCTTTCTCCTTTTTGGTGTAACAGGATCCATATTTTTTACCTTTGAATGTCAGTGTGAAGGTTAAATAAGATTATTACATTTGGGACTGGAGAGGTGGCACAGCAGTTAAGAGCACCGGCTGCTGTTATAGAGGACCAGGATTCAGTTCCCAGCACCCACATGGTGGCTAACAACCATCTGTAACCTCAGTTCCAGTGGAACCAACACCTTCCACTGACCTGGACCCAGGCATTGCACAGGTGCACTTCACACACACACACACACACACACACACACACACACACACAGGCAATACACTCATGTACATAAAATAAAAATAAAAAATAAAATAAAAAGATTATTATGTGCTATAGCTTAGATGTGAGCCTGGCCCCCAGAGGCTCATGGATCAGATGCCCAGTCTCCAGGTGGTGACGGTGGAAGGTTGGGGGAATTCAGGGCACTGGGGTATACCTTCAGAAGAGCCCACAGGTCTCCTGGAGCCAGTTCTTGTAAGAGCCACATGGGGTGAAGCCTGAGCCAGACCCTTGACCCCACTCTTGCTCCCTGTTTGCGAATGCCATCCGTAACCTATTTCCAGCATGTTCCACCACTGCTCTGGGCCATGAGGTAACATGGCCATGGGAGGAGGGGGAGAGGGCTTGATAGAACCTGTACCACTGTGGTGGTTTGAATGACAATGTCCCCATAAGTTCCCCAGTTGTTGGCTCTGCTTTTGGAGGTCTTTGGAGAGGTGGCTTTTGCTGGAGGAAGTGTGTCAGCTGGGGCAGGCTTGGAGAGTTCTTAAGCTTGCTGGATCTCCAGTTGCACTCTGCTTCCGGTGCCTGCTTGAAGAAGTGAGCACTTAGCTTCTTTCCCTGCTCTGCCCACCTCGCCAGGCCTCCCCACCATGGAGGATTCTAATCCTCCTGGAACCTGGAACTGTAAGAGCAGATAAGCTCTTCCTTTCGTAAGTTGCCTTGGTCACGGAGTTTTATCACAGCAAGAGAGAGGCAAGGAGTACAGCCACACTGCCTGGCTTCTTCGCCTCTACAGCCACCAGCTACTGGAATCGCCTTTCTCTACTAGCAGCTGGTGAAGGCATTTTGTTACACGAATGCAAAATGGACCAACACTATATGGAGATGGCTCATAAACGGTTGGCAGTTGGCATAACTTTCATTTCTAGAAGCTTTGTCGTAGCCAAGGACTTTCTCGACTTTCACCTTTTCCTAAGTGAAGGACAGACTTCTGGACCCTTCTCAGGTCCTTCTTCCTACCTGGGGAAGAAGTTGCCACACCACCGCCACTGCACCCTGACAAGGTCTGCCCCCTGGTGGCAGCCAGGCAGTTGTGCTCCTTGAGTACCCACCCCCTCCGCCAGGGAATCTGCCTCCACTTCCGCTCAGCCAGGTAGGGTGTCAGAGCCTCAGCAAGGGCCTTCCCAGCATGCAAGTTGTCTACTCCATGTACCAAATACTTGGCCAACCCTGTCATGTGGCCTCCTCAGCTCACATCCTGGAAGGAGACTTTGCAGGATCCACCTGCTTCACAGCTTTATTAACAGTTACCTCTGTTAGTAACACATACCCAAGACAGTCAGCTTATCAGGAGAAAAGGTTTATCTTGGCTCACAGTCTGAAAGCTTCCAGTAGTTTCCAGTCCATGACCATCTGGCCCTATTGCTTTTCGAGCTGTGGTGAAATGTCATGGTGACTGGTGAGACGAAGCTGAACCGCCCACTTCACAGCCAGAGAGCAAACACAGCCAAGGAAGAAGGGTTGGGGCCCCAATACTCCCCCAAAAGAGGAACATGCATTTAACACTGGCCCTCCAGGAATGTTCTAGACACAGGCTCAATGTCTACTTGGCCCATTTTATTTCTTTGTCTTATTCCATCCTTCTTTTCTTCTGTAGAAATAAGCTAAAAACCTATGATGTGACGATGCTGTTTCATCAAGGAGTAAGACAGACCTGCTGCATAAGGAGTGTCAGGACGAGGGGGAGCAGAAGGCTTCCTGGAGGTGGAGGCAGTGGGCCTGAGGCCTAAGATCTCAGATAGGCTGAAGAGATCCAGTGGATGAACTCACACAATGAACATCTGGGTAAAATGCTTGACTGAATGGGTCTTAGAACTTATGGCAGAGTGAATGAGGCCTGGTGGGGGCCTGGCCTTGGGGGGGAGGTTGACCTTTTGAAAATTCTTGATTTCCAAGGCCAAAGAGATGGTGAAAGAGCTTGCCATGCCTGCCTGACACCTTGAGTTTGACCCCTGCAACCCACAGTGTGGAAGGAGAGAACCAGGTCCTCTGACCCCACGTGAGCCCTGGCTTGCTTGTACCCGCACAGCATGCACACAAAACAAACAACTAAAAATCATCCTTTTTTTAGCCCAGTCCCTTTGGAATTATATTAGATTTTTTTTAAGACTGCTATGTGAAATTGGGCCTTGTGATTCCCAGAAAACATTAGCCAACATTGCTGCCCTTCAAGGAATGAGGCTGAGACGTTCACTCCGTACCAGATGGGGCATCTAAGCCAGCTGCAGCGCAGAAGGCTGGCTACTGGGAGCTCACGTGTGCACACTCCTCCATGTCGTTCTCATGGTGGTTACTCTCACTCAGGCACTGACAACAAACACCATCCAGCCAGGGCTTTGTTTTGTTCCAGATATCTTATTTAGAAAATTATCAGAAGAATCTAGAAAATTGCTCCCACCCACAGTCACCAGTTGTGAGCACTCCATAACCGCGGTTTTCTCCTCCTTGGCAGATATTCGCACCTCCCTTTCCCTGAAACATTTGAGAGTGTTGCTGACATCAAGACACTTCATGTCTAAATATTTCAGCATCTGTCACCCAAGAAAAAGGGCACCCCACCTAACACCAATGCCATAACACTGAGAGGAAATCTTGATTAACCACCGAGTCCACATCCAGGCATCTCAGCTCTCTCCAGCATCCTGCGTAACATGAACAGTTAGTTCTACTTGCCCAAGGGCCTAGCCAGGGAGCTGACACTGGGTTTGCTTGTCATGGCTTTTTGTTCAGCTTCCTATGAGTCCTTCATCTATCTTTTAACTGTTAAGTTTATTTATCTATTTATTTATTGGTCTCTCATGACATGGACAGCTTTGGAGATCCTAGGCCTATGGTCATAAAGAATGATCTGAACTGGGTGTGGGGCACACAACTGTAATCTCAGCACTCAGGAACAGAGGCAAGAGGATCGTGAGTTTGGGACCCACCTGGTCTATGTATCAAGACTTGACTCAACCGGAGGGAATTAACTAATATTGTTAAACAAGTAATAGTTGATATTAGAAGAATATTTCCAATACTATTCGGAGAATTGTCATTTTCACACTTGCTATTTAATAACCTTGACTTTGGAGGTTAAAACACATGGGTTCGAATTCTGGGTATAACTCTTTCCAGCTGTGCAACTTGGAACCACAGCTGAGCCTTTCTGAACTTACGGAGAACAATGGGAAGGCCAGTGCCTTGCCCATCTGACTTGCCTCTGCTGACCTGACAGGGACATTTCACAAGGGCTAGAGTAGGTAGCATCCTCTCCATTTATAACTGAAGCTTGGAAAAGCAAGGTGACCAGTCGAAGGGTCGTAAGCAGAGTTCAAAAGTCATGAACTAAATGGAGCCAAAGCTGCTGGCTCCCAGGGCAGGTCCACCAGATTCTTCTCCAGAAGCACCGTCTTTCTCAAGGAATGCTGTGGGAGTCAACGTGGTGATCCAGGTCTGGGCTATGGGTCAGGCCAGTACAGAGGCTGTGCTCACTAGGGTCAGCAATGACTATAATCCTTTTTTGTCCTGGGCACATGTGTGTGCATGTGTTCATGTATGCTTGTGCATATATGTGCATACTTGTATGATACGTCAACATCACTATCTTCCTCGATTGCCATCCACCTTGCTTAAAATTCCTTTACTCTTTGACGATTTCATATAGGAGGATTTATTTATTTACTTATTTACTTATTTATTTTTGGTGCTTTTGAGACAGGGTCTCCCTGTAGCTCCAGCTGGCCTGGAACTCGCTCTATAGACTAGGCTGGCCTTGAACTCACAGAGATCTGCCTGCCACTGCCTCCCAGTGCTAGGATTAAAGGCATGTGCCACCATACTCGGCAGGAATACTGTATTTATATCACCCTCACCCCATCCTCTCCCCAGTCTAAGTCTTCCCATGCCCCCCAAACTCCCTCTCAACTTCATGGCCACTTCCTTGATTATTATTGTTACATACACACACACACACACACACACACACACACACACACACACACACAGATACACATATAACGTACTGAGTCCATGTAGTGGTGCCATGTGTACATGTGTTTATGGCTGATAGCCTGTCAGGGAGTGCATCCCTGGAGTACACTGCTTCCTCTTCCTCAGCATCCAGTGACCACTGTAGCTCTTTATAGTGAGCACTTTATCATGTAAACCACCTCCTCAGCTCTGTTATTTTTATTTTATCACACTGCCATGAAAAACTCATTTGGTTCCAAGGCCCCAGAAAGGGGCATTATTATTCCTGCAAAGCAGAAATTATTTCTACCCTTCATCTTTACCAGTGTATAGAAATGGGCTGGGGTGGAATAACCCAAGTTTGCTCATACTATATATGTTGTAAATGGCATATCTGATAGTATTAAGGGTTCACTTGGAAAGAGGAGCCAAGCATTCTGAGGCTGTGGGATCATTGTTTGTAAAACACAAGAGAGGGTCTGTTTTCCTTGGGAAGCAGGTCATGAGTCATTCTAGGGTTTTACATGGGTGACCTGGGGCTCCTGTGAAAACCTGTGAGTCACTTGCTATTGTCCAGTGTAAACGGAAGCACAAAAGCCTGACCAACTTTCGGTCCCCAAATCACATGGCCCATTCTGCCCAAGATATTCTATGAACACACTGTACATCTCCTTGAACAATGTAGCCACAAGACAGAGTAGCCATTGAAAATTGGTCCTGCAGCTATTGATAAAACAGCACCAGGCAGCTAGCCATTTGGCCTCGGGGCACCTTACTGGCTGAATTGGTCACGAGGACTAATCTGTGATAGCTGTGAAGGGAATCGGCCTCCCATCTGTCCCCAGAAGCAGAAACACCATGCTGGGTCTTCACCTGGGCTGCACCATTAGATAGATTGCACCTCCATACCCCAACACCTCGAGAGTAAAGGGAATACGAAGCCTTCCACTGCTTTGGCTGGAGGTAGAACCCTCAGCTGGGTTAGTGTTTTAGAGAGGATGTGTCTGAGACTAAAGCATAGAGGTTTCTAGGAACATCTTTGGAAGGGATTCTTCAGATGTCATTGTTTTTAATTTACTCTGTGCGTCCTGCTTCTGTGGTGCAAGTCACATGTCGGTCCCTGTGGTCATCCGTGTATTGGGAAGCAGGTGGAAGGAACCTGGGGTTAGGATGAGGTAAACATGAGTCGTGCTTCCACCTTGGGTACTCAGGGGACGCAGTACCAGATATTCCCTGAGGGATGTGGCCAGACCATGCGGTCATCATCCTAGCTGAAACTGTGTTGAATCCTTAAATCCAACCAATAAGCATTGCCGTTTCTGTTTCCCAGAAGAAAAGCACACGGAGGCTTAGCAATGTCAAGCAACTTGCCAGTGCTGGGGTTTGAATCCAGATCTGCCTCTCAGTGAAGCCTGAGGTTACTTCATAGAACTGTTTACCACTGATGATTTGCCTTGACTTTAGCCTCCCCATGTAACACATGCTCACCAGTTTCTTATGTCCCCAATTAAAGTCTGAAGGCAGAGGAGCGCTGAGGACAACCTGGCACCTAGCAGATGTTCTGCAAGTGACCCCTCCCTGAGGCCAAGGCTCATTCAAAGAAATGAGAATTTCTGACCTTCAGTCCAAATCTCACTGGGTGGTTTGGCTTTGCAGACTGGCTTCAGGAGATTCACACAGGTCTGATTAAAATGCCCCTCACAAGGCTGAAGCCCTCGTGTCTTTTAAGTAAATAAAAATGAGTACAAAGAGGTGACGCTTCAAATCTCGGTCAAGGAGAGTGTGAAAAGTGGGGATAAAAACAATCCAGCCATTATTAAAGCTAGAAATGGGGCTGTAACTCCTCCAGCCTCCTCTTTGATGTGTGTGTGTGTGTGTGTGTGTGTGTGTGTGTGATTACATGTGCTCCGTACTTGAAGCTTTTCCATGTGTATATAGCTGTGTATGTGTGTGTATAGATGTAGACGTATTTATACGAAGATATATACACACACGAAACGATCTCCTAAATAAGCCCCTGACTCTACCTTTAAAGTGTCTTTAGAGAATTAACCCACAGGATAAGCAATAACATGTGAACTATAAACATTCTCGCATGTTGGCAGATAACCACGTACACGTTCCCCTCCAAGAACTGAGAAAGAGAAGAAAGAGAATAACACAAGGGCTGAAAAATGCACTAATCAAATCCATAATCAACTCTGATGATGGAGCAAGGATTCTAATCAAAACACAATGCAGCAAGACTGCAACAGGTTGTAGGCTTGGAGCGGGCTCTTCCCAGGGGCCTCCCCCACACTCTCTTTCTAAACATCTAAAACACTCCCAGAGGATTTCAATCACTTCTAATTATTATTTTTTTTTTTAAGAAATGAGTTGCAGGCTGGATGCTAGCTCCTAAAAACAGGAAATATCAGAGTATTATATGAACCATCTCTTCCCCTTGCAACTGCTTCTTAAAAACAGGCTAGCCTCTCCCTCAGACAGCTCAGGAGTGCTCCATATCTGAAGGCTGGCCAGAGGTTTGTACACTAACACGGAATGTGCGTCAAAAGCAATTATTTACACATGGTCGTAACTGACATACACAGCACAAGAACAGATGTTATAAATGGTCCTTCCGGGGCGGGGGTAGCCCAGGTATCTCAGTGAAGGGGTGGATCAGGAGGACCCAGCTAGCACAGGGCACGGTCCCTGGGCTGGAGGTGGGAACCAGAGGCAGCTCTGTGGGAGGCTCCAGGTGAGGCTGAAGGTCGACAACAGAACTGCCACTAACGGTCATCAATGGAGATGGAGAGCAGGCATGGGGTGGCCAGAGCTCCTGGCTAAGTGGAGTCGCTGGGTAAGAGGAGAATTCCTTGCTTCGCCCTATAACTAACATGTCAAATATTCTGAACCCCATGCTAATAAAATTAATTGCCATTGCTTCCCAAGGCTCGGTTGGGGTCCTTAGCAGACACCATCTCCCTAGCTTCTCAGCACCAGCCTGCATACGCATCCAGTCCTTCAACCACCAAACCCCTGCTCTTTTTCATGTCACCATTTAAAATGGAAACCACCAGATGCAGACCATGCAGGAAACAGCACTGAGTTGGGCTTTTCCTGCACTGTCACGTGGCCTGGCTGGTCCTCTCTCCTCCCCTCTAGGTTCTCCCTCCTCTGTGGGCCATGTGTTCTTCTTCAACCCTTCCAGAGTGTTGGGTCCTCAGCTTCAAGCCCTCTCCCAGTCACCTGCCTTCAAACGAGGCTATCCCATCCCCAAGGCCAGGCCACCAAGTCTTATTTGTCCTCAGATGAATGAGCATGTGAGCTAGCAAAACGAAGAGCCTGTGTATCACTGGCTTGGCAGTCCACTGCGCTGGGCTCCCTGCTCTGCCACCTGCCTGGGCCTCACTCACCAGCGGTGACAGCTATGGTCTTACAGATCAGCAGGCACTGTGGCTCTCTTTCTACACAGCAGCATAGGTAAGGGTTCAAGCTTTAGTTCTTCCAACTCTGTCCTTCATAAGGTCACTACAAGTTCCTCAAGTATAAAGTGGAGATAATTACATATATTTCATCAGATTGTTATGAGAATCAAACAACTTATTTTATACAAAGCACTTAGAACAATTCCTGGTGAGGTGGAAGCGCAAGGCACGGAGCGGGCTTGCCAAGGTTGTGTTATCTTAGAATGGGGCTGATGCACCACACCTGCTCTAAGTGTTCCTGCGAAGACAAATGAGATCATACAGAAAGAGCCTGGCATAGCCCGGACTCTGCAAGTGCCCCTACCCCTCAGCATCTTCCCATCAAGCCTGGCATTGTGCCAGACAGGGCCAGAGGCAGATTGGCACCTTCTCAAGGGCTTGAGACAACATCTCTGCCTTTTCTCACTTCAAGGCTACCAACTTTTTCCTAATGCTCACAACAATTCTTATGGTAGTTCAACCCCATTTTTATAGATGGGAAGTTATTATAGGACAGCTATTATAGGATAGACACAAGGCACCACTGATACCCCCAGAGTTTTAGAGCTTGTGTTTTTAGTCACCGCACAACCCTGCCAAAAATCCCCTGAGTAAAAGAGAGGCAGAGGCCCCAGGGTGTCATTTGACAGAGATCATCATTTCCTGCGTGTCCTCTAATGATAAACACTGTGTCTGGGACCAGGAAATTATCAGGTGGCAAGTCAGCCACCCTCCTCAAGCCATAATCGAGGGACTTTTCTGGAGGTGAGCGTGCACCCTCCTGTTAGCATGGGGCTACCCTGTTCAAAGAAGGGGAACTCCCTTTGCCAAAGTTTGGCGTCAGGGTGGAGCTCTGACAGGGAACTCCCCCAGGGAGACCTGGGCATTGGTAAGAAGGGGCCGGAAGGGAACCAGGACCCTAACCTGCATGGTGGCCAGTTTCCTCAGCCATCCATCCAGAAAGGTCATGGAAGGAAAGAGATGTAGAGTGTGGGATGCTGGGGACCGCAGGGTACAGAAGGGATGTACCACCCCAGGGCACAGAGCCAGGTCGGCCCTTCAGGGAGAAGCCACAGAACATTTTTTTTTTCAGGGAGAGGGTGATGAATCACCTTCCTAGAGCCTGCCCACTGCAATCCTTCACTGATGCTTGTTACATGAAGGGTCAAATGGGCAGAAGCAGGCAGCCAGTGAACCCAGCCTCTGCCTTCCCTCTCATTCCTGGGGTCCTCCTCATCAGTCTCGAGGCTATGTGTCATATTCCTAGTCACTGTCCATGCTGCCCCCACAGATGAAGGGGGGACCCTTGTAGGAAGCACCCTGGCCCTCTCTCATTTCAGAGCTCTCTTGGACAAGTCCTGTGGCTATGAGAAAAGAGCAGAGCCTGCAGCCTATCTGGAGCGCTGGAGGGAATCTTGCCTTCCTCCCACACGCCGCATTCAGAACTGTCAGCTTCCAAAAATGTTTAGCAAGTGCAGCTTGGAGGGACACACGGATAGGCCGGGTGTGGGGGCTTCCTGTGTGCCAAGTGCCTTCTTTGGCTGGAGTTCCAACAGTCTGTCTCCAGCTAGCTTCCATCAAATAAGCTGGGAACGTGTTGAGGGCTCCCTTCTGATCAGAGAGGGCTCCAGAAGGTGGGGACCATGTCAGCAGAGAAACGGTGCCAGAAAGGTCAGCTGGTCTGCAGCCACTCCTCCCACACCAGTCCCACACTACCTCCCCTTCTGGCTTCCCAGCTCTCCTCTCCTAACCGGGACAGTCACATCCTTCAGGTCTGCCTGTCCCCAAAAGTCCCTGCTGACTTGCAGCCAAGAAAATACAGCATGCCCGGGCTCCCTCCTACCAGAAGAGGGGGAAAAGGCAGCCGGGGAGGGCAGGAGTCCAAGACAACCTGATTGGCCCTTGAGGATTTCCTTAAAAGAGATTGCAGAGCCAGGGCCTGTCACCCAGCCCAGCAGGGTGATGCTGGCTCTGCCAGGAAAGGTAGAAGTCACCATTTCCCAGCCCACCCCCATCCTCACCCCACGTCCCCAATCCAGAGCTACCCACACCACCAGCAGACTCAGGAAGGAGGGGCTTAGCTTTGGCAGCCATTCTGAGATGCCGACGACCACCCCCATCGCAACAACAAGCCCAGTGGTTAGGAGTCTCCAGCCAGGAGTCTGAGCACCTGGCGGGAATCCTGTCCTCCAACCCCTCCAAGATGGGGCCGGGACATCTTCAGGCTAAGAGTCGAACAGGTTAACCACTACCACCGGAATCTCACAGGTAGGCCAAAGGGCGTCAGACCATTCCTTAGCAGGAACAGAACCTCTGAGGAACGGAGGCAGGCAGACAGACGGACAGACAGACAGACACACATCACATAGCAGCAGCAGACACCGTTTCCTTGGGACCAAACCCTCAGCAGGCAAGCCCTGAAATTTCCAAGGCTGCCCACGCGTTTTGAGATCACGTCCATACCCCAACCCCAAAGATATCTCAGGCTGTCAGCACCTCGTGGGTTTCACTCCCTGGGCTTTGCAGAGCTCCTAAGGCGAACCTCGGGCACTCGGGCCACTCCCACTGGTTGGTGTACCGCACCATCATCAGCCCCCAAAAGGGGGATGCTTCCCCTCCCCAACCACACGGCAGCCTTTCCCCCAGGCAGCCGTGCCCCTTCCCCATGAAGTGTTCACCCATCCCCCAGAACAGTGCCCGGCTCCGCGCGCGGCTTACCTGGGTATCGAACCCGTTCTCCAGTGAGCCGCTCTTCCGCAGCGGGAGCCCCTCCCCCGCCGGCTCCTGCAGTCCCTGCGACTTCAGCGGAATCTGGCTAGGGTAGGCAGTCTTGCTCACCTCCACCTTGTTCCCCAACTTCAGGTAGCAGGGCTGGGGGCCAGTCCGGGCCGGGGGCACGTGCAGGATGGGCGCGGCGCTGTGAACGGGTTTGGGCAGTCCCGACTTCATTTTGGAGGCTACCAGGATGGCCGGCATCTTCTTCCCGGGCTTGGGCTTTCCCAGCACGTCCCTGGCAGCGGCGGCGGAGGCGACCGCTAAAGGCAGCGCGGGCCGCAGAGCAGGCGCCGGGCCTCGGCCCGCGAGGCGCCCACCACCGGTGCAGGAGAAGAAAAAGAATAACCAACCCCAAATCCCCGGGTCAGGGAGCCGCGGGTGGCCGGCCGGTCCCTGCGCTCCGCGGGCCCCACCTGCTCCGGTGTCGCGGCCGGGGTCGCGCCCTCCGGGGCGGCCTGCTCAGGAGCTGGGGACGCTCAGCGACCGCTGCCTCTGGTGATTCTCCTCCCGAGCAGCCGAGGCGCGGACGCCCATATTAACTTGTCATTGCATCTCCGGAGCCGGGAGGCTCCTTTGGAAAAGACCGGCTGCGGGGACGCACGCGTGGTGCTCCCGAGGCTGCGGGTGGGAACCGGAGGATGGAGAGACGGAGGGCGAGCAGAACCCAGGACGTCTCCGCGGACAGACAGCTGCCACCCTGCAAGCGCGCCGCAGTGTCACCCGCGGACGCGCGGAGACAGCCCCGAAGGTCTGTCTGGGCGTGACAGGCGGTCACGGCTGCCCCTCGGCCCCTTGGACGCGCGGCACCTGGGCGGCCACGGCAGGGCACATGCTCCGTGCGCCGGGGCGCAGCGCGGCAGCGGGGCGAGCGGGCACCGGGACTCGCGGCTGGAAGGCTGGGCTGGCTGCTGCGCTCGCCGCACTCCCCGGGAAGGCAGCGCGGGCTGCGGGGCTCGGCGCAGGGAGGACGGGCTGCGGCTGTGGCCCGGGCGCGCGCTGACAGCCCGGGCGGCCCCGGCGCGCCCATTGGCTCGCGGCGCGCCAATCAGCGGCCCGGCTCGCACTGCAAAGGGGGCGTGGCCTCAACTCCCGGGGCCGCCGCCGAAACTCTGGGGCCGCGCTTGGCCGCGAGTACAAAGCCTGCCGGTGGCGGCTCTGCGGCACGGCCCCGGCGCGCGCCTCTCCACCGGCCGCCACCCCCGCGGCCGCCCAGCCGCCTTTTGAAAAACGCCGTTGGGAGCGCGGACTCCCGCCTCGGGGGCCCGTGGGCCTGCGTCCGGGGAAGTTGGGTTTCCCGTTTGGAGGTTCAAATCTCTTGGGTAGTCTCAACGGTTAGCAGGTTCCGGAGGCACGCCCCAGCCTCGCGGCCCCGCTTCGGGCTGGGCAGGGCGGGTCCTCGTCCCCGGGCTGTAGGACACTCCAGCTATTTCTCCTTTCCGGGCGGGCCCTGGGGCCTCCCAACAGCTTCCTCTGCAGCATTCAAAGCCTGCACATTTCACTTAAGTATTTGAAGTATTTATAGGCTAATGCAATGGCCTGGGAAGCCACTCGCCCTGAGACAGCTCCTGCTGGCCACCTACCACGGGCTGTAATTAGAGTGACCCGGGCAGGCCACACCAAACCCGAGTGCTTTTCTTGCAGGCGTGCCTACCTGCCCGCACCTCGGACGCGCTAGCACACGGGTTCCTCGCCTTGCCTTCGCTGGAGAATCCTTTTCCTGCTGATCCAGAGTCAGTGGGATGAAAGAAGAACGGTTGATCCAGGCACCAGAGTTGCCAAGGGGCTGGTGGTCCAGGAGGCCTACCCTAGATTGAATGGGGCAGCTCCCCATCTGCACGCAGGCACGATCTAAAGCCGCAGGTCTGGAGCTCAGGTTGAATAAGATCGTCCTTGGTTGCGTAGGGGACCAGGAAGGCTGTGACTTTATTCATGTGCGATTACACCCTACCTTCATCTCTCTAAGCCACTTCTCTATCACTTTATGGCCACCTCGACAGCCTCATCTATAGCACCCCTAGATGTTATGGACTGAATGTGGCCCCTCAAATATATCTGGAAAAACCCTAATCCTGCCAGGCAATGGAATGCAGGCTTGCAATCCCTGCTGCTGAGGAAACTGAGCACGAGGATCCCAACGTAAAGGTTGGATAGGGGTCTGCCTTGTGCATTTGCATGTATGCAATGCAGGCAATGTGCAAATACACATAAAAATACTATTATTTTTTAAAGGGTTGAATATATAGCTCAGCGCAGACAGCTAGCGGGCTTGCTTTATATATGCATGACCCTGGGGGTTCAATCCCCAGTACTGCAAATAGACACCTTAATCCTTGAGTAGGGCCTTTGGGTGCTAGTAACTTCCTGACACAATAGTTCTTATGACAGGACCCACATCTATAATGAAGGAAACAGGATGAAGACCAGAGACCACTTTTTGCCAGGGAGAGGGCACTAGAAGTCTTTCAGAACTCCCATGATGGCCCTCACCACCAACATGACGGTGGAGACAGCCTGATCTGTCTTCCAGCCTCTAGGCCTGGGAGAAATAAATGTGTGTTGTTTAAGCTACACTGGCTATGACATTTCATTACAGCAGTCTGAACTGAGATTCCAGGCCAAAGGAAACATCTGGTTTTAAAACCTCCTCTGCAGCACTGAGGGGTGAGAGGGTGTCCCCCACTTCTTTTCCTCCATCCAATCCCTTTGCAGTGACTTTCTCCTGTAGCCAAGGGAAGATGCACATAGTTCTGTGTGCAAGCTTGTTCCAGTTATCCATCAACCTTCTGAAATAAGTCACATGTACTCTGGGACTCAGCACTGTGCCCTGGCTCAACTCACGCCATCTCCTGTGCTTCTGCCATATTTATTTTTTGCTTTAACCATTTAGTCTCTTCTAAAGGAATACATATTTTGAAGTCAAGAACATTTTAACCTTCATTAGATTCTATTGGTAGCAGACAGAATTCTGAGGGCTGAAAATCTACCCAAATTGCTATTGAACGAATGAGTGGAGAGGCTGCTTTTCAGGGGTTAAGCTACTTTAACCTTGAACTCTGGTTCTCACAGATCCACAAAGAGTTATAGAAAGATACTGCTATTGCCAGCTTCTAAAGATTGTAGAGATGTTCCCAAATATTTCCATAGCTCAGAAACAGTGACTAGAGTCTGATTCCTAGAACAGGTGATTCCATCACCTGGAAACTTGTTTGGCAAACCCCAACCTGTCCTACTGAATCAAAACTCCCAGGGGGGCAGTAATCTGTGTTTTAACAATGTTTACCTCCAAGATTTTGAGGCACACAGAAGCTGAGAATTCTACCCTACTGGAGCTGGCATTCAGAGCACTTCCTGGCCTCCTAAGCCTTCATAAGCATAAGAATCATAGATTCAGATTCCGAAGGTCTCCACAAAGGTGAGATTCTGTCTTCCAAATAAACTCCCAGGTGATGCTCTTGCCGGGGACCTTGTTGACCACTCTGTGAATAGAAAGGTTAAGCTAGGGGCCTCAGAGGTACTGCTTCTCAATGGCAATCTGAAGTCAAGTGCGTTTGCCACACTGTTTTGAAAAGTATTCCCAGGGTGCAACCATCTGAGGGGAAAACAGTAGCCCAGTGCATTGATATTGTCTGCCATAGGCAGAGATAGAGGTGGTGATGCCGCAATGTGTGCCTGCCATTTTGATTTCCTAGTGAAATCAGAATTGCAACCAAGGTCAATTTTGGAAGTTCTGAGATGGAAACTGTCAAATATATAAAAACAGTGCATTCTTTGCCTTGAATTAAAATTTATTTTATTTTGTGTGTAAGAGTGCTATGCCTGCATGCACATAAGTGTACACTTGTCATGCAGTGCCTGCGGAGGAGAGAAGAGGGCTTCAGATCTCCCTGTAACTGGAGTTAAGGACAGGTGTTATCCACCATGTGGGTTCTGGGATTCAAACCCAAGTCTTCTGCAAGAGCGGCCAGTGCTCTTAGCTGCTGAGCCACTTCTCCAGCCCTTTGCTTTTCAATTAAAAGCACTTGCAAGCTAGGGAGATTGCTGGGAAGGTAAAATACTTCCCTGAAAGCATAAGGATCTGGGTCTACCCCATGTAGAGAAGTGTGGTGGTGCTCACCTGTAAGCCTGGGACTGGGGAGATTCCCTAGGATTCCCTGGACGGTGATAGGCTCTACTTCAGACAACAAAGTGAACAGCACCCATGCATGGAAGGACAGCTGAAATTGACCTTTGGCCTCCACATGTACAAGCCCCACACATGTGCATACAAGTGTACTTGTACTCACAAAAAGCAATTCATATTCTAGGGTTTTGGTAAATGAAGGATCACCATTCACCTAAACATTGGGTCATCCATAAGACCTGAAGGCTTTCTTGACGGAAGTCAAGCCCGTCCCCCCACCCCCACCCCCCGTAAGTTTCCAGATGTCTCTCACTGCCTCTTCATCCCTTTGATTATTTTATTTACTCTTTGTTGCAAATTTTTTCATTTCCCTTTTATCTTTCTTTCATTTTTATATTTCATCATCCAAACCAGACAAGGAAGAAAAATAGCAAATGAGAGGCAAATTGTGATAACCACACTGCTCCTATTTAAATCCGATTATCTCCAGTTATAAAAATATCCTGTAAGTATACTGCTCTCATGGGGATACTATGTTAGCATGAAGAAACTTTAAATCAATATATTTAGCAATCACTGGTAGATGAAGAAGTCAGTTCAGAGAAGGCCAATCTGCTCGGGCAGGAACACTGTATCCAAGATTTTAAAGAACATTTGTTCATGTTTATCACTTGAAGTATAGACAAAAATGAAAAACAGAGACACAGCCCACTGTTTTCAGTCCCAGCTTTGACAATGCTTCTCTCTTTGTCTCCTGACTCTAAGTTTTCAAAATTGCCCAAATGTCAGCAATAGGCCAGTTTGAAACTTATCTCTGAAACTCCCAGGGCCAGTGAATGATCCTGAGTTTGGATGTCTCCCAGGGGTAAGAGGTGCCCTCCAATCAGAAAACACTAGCTGCACACCCCAGCCCCTGGTCCTCAACATTAGCGGCTGGTGGTGGTCAGCTGAGAGAGGACTGGGACTCATTGCTGACCTGCAAGTGACCAGTCCCATCAACCCATCCTTCATCTGTTACAGACTCCATTTGCCTGACCTCCCAAGAAGACAGTCTTGAAAAGAGCCAAGAACATCTAAACCCCAGCCTGTCAGGAAAAAATGCAAGGAAACTCAGCCGCCCCCTGCAGCCCCAGACCTGCATATAAAGGAGGAGGAAATTGGTGTGATTCTCCAAAAGGGTATAAAAAGTACAACATTTGTGCCTCTATTTGGGAATGGAAAATAAAAAGCACACTAGTTTATTGTTCTTGATCTTCTAATGCCTAAGTTGTATCCTAGCAAAGTGCTCACTTCCAGTAGAGATGGAGTCCAGCCTGTCCGTCCTAGACTACAGGGCTCTGGACCTTAGGCCTCTCTTTGGAGAGCCTGCTTGCTTTACTGATCCAGTGTCTTCCAAGCAGAACTGTAGTCATCTTCATAAGACCAGCTGTGTCTGCTTGCAAAAGATCATCCCAGCTGGGCTTATTAACGCTGACATTCCCTCAGAGAAGGCAGGGGACCAGGAGGGTCACTGGACCCTCATCTGCATATCTAGCCACTCTTCCCAGCCAGCTGTGTGCAGTTTTACTGACTGCACAGGGCCTGGGGGTGGAGGCGGGGGTGGGGAGAGGGGCTAGAGCATGTAAACTGGGAAGGCCTGGGAGAAAAGGTTCCACCTACACAGCCATGGGGTGCAGATTTTCCAGCCACTTTAGGGTCATCCATGCTCCTGCTGGAAACCCTTCACCTTGCTCTGTAAGTAACCCAATAACTCACTAGTTCCCTCAGGGTAAACTTTTGGTGGGACCAAACTTTGTCTTAGGACTTTATGAGGAAGGGTTAGACATTACTTAGTGGGCCCTGAGCAAAAAGTCTTGAAAAACATCCACTGTCCATACCCTACCAGTCTCCTACCAGCTTCCAGTTGAGGGGTCTGAATGCAAATCAGTACCCACCATGGTGATTTCTGGGTTGTTTCTGTTGTGTAAACATGTGTGTTCACAGGCTCTTGAGGCAACAGCCCCAAATAAACACCAAACAAGCATATAGCAAACCATTGGTTAATCAGCTTAATTCTGAGAAAACGTGTTGAGCAGCATCTCTGCATCAGGATCTGGGTCCTGATAGGGAACGTGGATGGTTAAGTCCTCCCGCAGAGGTTCCAAGGACAGGACTTTACAGCTCAGTTTCTCAGCCTGAGGCCTACTCTCTCTCTCACAGGTAAAAAGCTGAGAGAGCTGCCTGTCAGTCTAGCAGAGGAAGCAGGCAGAGTTGACAGATGACTAGCGGCATGCCCAGGACTCCAGTAGAAGCTCTGAAGTGCACCACGATGCCAGGCACGGGGCTGGGTCACCTACTCCTGGGGTTATCAGCTATGTTGATTATTTTCCAACTAGCAGAGAAAGTAAGAGTAATAGAAGTGCTTTTGTTTCTACTCAGTACTGAAGTCCTAAGAGATCTGGATCCTCTGTTCCTTGCTGAGTCCAGGGAGCTTTCCTTCCCCTAAACCTTCATTCCGCAAGAGGATTTTAGGAAAGACCATAGTCAATGAAACAGTGGCTAAAACCAAATAAGAATTAGTGTGTGTGTGTGTGTGTGTGTGTGTGTGTGTCTGTGTGTGTGTGTGTGTGTGTGTGTGTGAGATCACCAGAGAAAACCTTACTTGAAACTTAGACTGTGGCTACTTTTGACTTCCATAGGCAAGAGAAAGCTATGTGGATAACTCATACCAATAAGAACATAAATAGTACATTACAGCTGGGTGTGGTGGCCACGCCTTTGATCCTAGCACTCTGGAGGCAGAGGCAGGCAGATCTCTGTGAACTCATGGCCAGCCCGGTCTACATAGTGAGTCCAGGCCAGCTGGAGCTACAGGGAGACCCGGTCTCAAAAAAGACATATAAATAAACAAATAAATTAAATAAATAAATAAATAAATAAATAAATAAATAAATAGGTCATCACTTCCTCCTCAATGCCAGTTGCTGGTAAACTTTGAATCTGAGGTGTTGAGTTTGTTCAAGAGCTAGTCTCTGGCTGAATGGCCTTAGACACACACCACTATGCAATTGAGCATCCAAAGAGCAGTCCCGAGTGCATTTCCTGGGAGAAATTTCCAGTGAAACCCCCTCAGGAATGAAGTCAGCCAGCACAATGTGGAGATTCCCAAGGAGACCAGAAGAATTAAAAGTGGCAAAATGTGTTACCAAGTATTCCAAGGCTGTGAAAAATACCTGAGATAAATCAACTTAAAAAGAAAGATTTATTTTGGCTTGTGGTTTTGAAGGCTTCTTCCAGAACCACCTTGGCCCTGTTGCCTTGGGCCTGATGCGGCACACAGTGTGTGGTGGACCAAAGCTGTGCCCATGATAGTGGCTAGAAAGCAAAGACAGAGAAGATGAGGCCAAGGTTCCAGACTCCCTTCCACTAGGCCCCACCTCTGGAAGTCACCACCTCTCGGCCACACAGGCAGGAGCTCAAGCCTTCAACATGCATCATTTGGGGAACAATTTGTTCAGACCACAGCACAGAGATCCAGGCCTCCACAGTGAGACCTTGTCTCAAAAAACCCAAACCCAAACCAAAATAAGCAAAACAAAAAAGACAACCAAACAACAGCAACAACAACAGTATTATGAAAACACCGAAAGAAAATCTGTTAATTTGCAAGCTAAATTTTCAATTTAAAAAAATTTTAGGGGCTCCAGAGATGGCTCAGCAGTTAAGAGCACTGCCTGCTCTTGCAGAGGACCCAGGTTCGATTCCCAGCACCCACATGGCAGCTAAGAACCGTCTTTAACTCAAGTTCCAGGGGAATCCAACACACCCTCTTCTGACCTCCGAAGCTTTGCATGACACGGGTGCACCTACCTACATGCAGATAGTACACTCATACACATAAAAAATAAAAAATTAAAAAATATTTATGTGTATGAGTAATTTACTTGCATATATGTAAATGTACCTGTGCACGCAATGCTCAAGGAGGTCAGAAGGGATTGTTGGATCCCCTGGAACTGAAGTTACAGATGGTTGCTAGCCGCCATGTGGGTGCTGGGAATTTAACCTGGGTCCTCTTCAAGAGCAGCCAGTGCTCTTAACCACTGAACTATCTCTCCAGCCCCCTTTGTAAGTGGATTTAAAAAAATAAAAAACAAGGACGACTATGAGAAAGAGCTTCATTTTGAATCTGGGTTTGCTTTGGAGGAGAAGAGAGAAAACAGGGAAGCAGACAGAGCTGAGTAGCAGCCCGGTTTGAGGGCAGCAGAAACTCAGAAGCAAGCACACCCAGGAGATGGAAACCAGGCTTCTTCCCACCACCTCGTCCACCAATCATGAGCTGCAGAGTCCTGGGTTTGAGCTTCCTGTTTGACACAGGGTAGGATTACCAAGCAAACCTGAATGTCTTTTGAAGAGGGGTTGGGATGAGGGCTGCAGAGAGTCACCCAGGACTCTGTCTTTGGGAAGTATGAGAACAAAGCTGGATCTGTTCAGATCTAGGCTGGTTCCAACCTGAAAGCTTTCTTGCTTCCTTTTGGTTTTCAATTTCACGCACACTTCTTCACAATCACTATTATAGATGAGAAGAAAAATTGTGATCAATTGAGATGTCTAATGAATTCAAACTAGTCTTTTGGGGGTAGGGAGAGGGACAGGGTCTCATGTAGCTCAGGACAGCCTTGAGCTCCCTGTGTAGTAGACGATGAACTTGAACTGTTAAATTATTTGATGAACTTGAACTGTTAAATTATTTATTTTTATTTCATGTATGTGAGTGTTTTGCTTGCATCTATGTAAATGTACCATATGCAATGCTGGTGGACATTAGAAGGGGGTGTGGGGCCGGGCCTGGTGGCGCACACCTTTAATCCTAGCACTTGTGAGGCAGAGGCAGGCGGATCTCTGTGAGTTCAAGGTCAGCCTGGTCTATAGAGTGAGTTCCAGGACAGCCAGAGCTACAGGGAGACCCTGTCTCAAAAAGACCAAAAAAAAAAGAAGGGGGTGTTGGATCCCCTATAACTGGAGTTATGGGTGGTTATTAGCTGCCGTGTGGGTGCTGGGAACTGAATCCAGGCCTTCTGCAAGAATATCCAGTGCTCTTCTTACCCACTGAGCCATCTCTCTGGCCTTGAACTTGAACTTCACATTCTCCGCCTCCACCCCTCAATCACAGGAGTTGGGATTACCAAAGTGGACCTTTGTGCCCAGTTTTTGTGTGGTGTTGGGACTGAACCCAGGGCTTCATTCACTTTAGGCAAGTACCACCAACTACATCCTCAGGTTGACCTACATCCTCAACTGAGCCACATCCCCTTCTTTTGAATTATCCATTCTCCTCACACATCAGACCAGTATTGACCCAGTGGCGATGGTTATGGGATAAGAGCCACAATCTGCCAAACAGTTCTTACTCTGTGCCAGGACTAAGGTCAACACTGTACACATCTTATGTCTGCTTCTCCCCACAGCTCCGGGGATGGATGGTTATTGTCATCTTCACTTACAGAAGAGGAAACAGGCCCAGAGAGGGTCCAGTATCTTCCCTACGACAACCAGCTAAGTGGAAAAGCAGGATCTAAGGTCAAGTGCTTGGACTCTGGCATCTAGACCCTGGACACCATGAAGTAGACCATCCCAGGAGTGATAACCACCAAGCTGGTGACAGCAGAAATGACACTGTGACTCCCTGCTCCTGGTGGGAGTCCATGCAGCACTCCCATATACAGCACCACTCCTGGCTCAAACCCAGGTTGCAAAGGACAGAGGTCTTAAAGGTGAAGCAGGGAATGAATGCCAGTCATGGGGGCCCTTTGTGTGATGCTCACTGGAAAATAAAGGGCATTTGGACTCCAGGTTTCTAAACAAGAAGCCTATCAGTCACCAAGGAGGCTGTTAAAGGAACAGAAGCCATGTTCTTCCTGCATACCTAGAGTTCTGAATCTGTTAAGTCTGTATTTGAAACAAGCCCTTCAGGGGTGAATGGAATCAGCTTAATCTCAGTCTGAAGACTTGCTATATATTACAGTCCTCCATGGGGTTAAAGGGTTAAAGCTTCCAGGTCCCACCCTGCACCCAGCCACTCTGCAGTGTGGGCCAGGTGGTGGCCTAATGGTAAGGTGCCCCCTTGGTGCACACAAACTGAAAGCTGCCACCATAGTGAGGGCGATGGACTGGACATGTAGCTCAGTGGTAGAGTGCTTGTTGACAGGCATATGACCCTGAGTTGCCACAGGACAAAAGGACAAAATGGAGACGGTGGGGTAGGAAATTCATATGAGTAAAGTACAGTGTGTACACGTGACGGTCTGCACTGATTGTCAATTTGACAGGACTTAGAATCACCTTGGAGACAAATCTCCGAGCCTGTCTGCGAGGAATTTTCTAGATTAGGTTTGTTGAGGTGTGAGCTATGCTGTTAGTTTTTGTCAGCGAGACACAAAATAGAGATGACTATGTAGAGAGAGCCTCCCCTGAGGAAGGTCCTCCAACAGACTGGCCTGCGGCATGTCTGGGGGGCACTTTCTTCATTACTAATTGATGAAGGAGGACCCACTGTGGGCGGTGTCATTCCTGGGCAGGTGGCCCTGGGCTGTGTGAGGAAGCCAAGCCTGGCCCTGAGTGCAGATCTGTAGGCAGAGTTCCTCCATGGTTTCTGCTTCAAGTTCCTTTCTTGAGTTCCAACCCAGGCTTTCTGGAGGATGAACCGTGAAGAGTCAGATGAAATAAACCCTTTCCTCCCTAAGTTGTTTTTGGTGAAAGTCTTTGATCGCAGCAGCAGCAGCAGCAGCAGCAGCAGAAACCAAACCAGAACACCTCCCCTGAATGTGGGTAGCACCATGGGCCAGGGGCCTGGGCTGCGGGAAAAGAAGAAGGAGCTCATGTCTCTCTGTCCTGACTGGATGCAGTGTGACCAACCGCTTCCGGTCCTGCTGCCATGCCCTGCCATCCCACCCCCCCACCCCCACCCCCCGCCATAATGAACCAAAACAAATCCTTCCTATTTGTCAGATATTGGTCACAGCAATGTAAAAGGTAAGTAATACAGCACATGTGTGAAAAATGTCACCGTGAAATCCATCATTTCTTGCAATTAGTATATGCTATTAAAGCGGGGAGGGTACTGCAAAAGCTTTGTTCTCACAACACTTTACAGTGGGGGTTATTGAAACAGTAATTGGATAATTTTAATCAGCACTAACAGCCAATCTGGAAAACCCTCAGCCTTCTGCTACTTCCTGAGTGAGATTCACTTCTGGAGAGAAAACAGTCAATAACTAACTGCCCATGCACCCAGGGTGGTGGTGTGCTGCAGACACCATGCAGGTCCTCGCCGTCCTTTGCCTGCACCTCCTCTTTCAGTTACTGCTGCCTGCAGTCCAGGAAGCCTGCATGCCTACCCTCTGCCTGTGCCCCAGTCATGGAGCCCCCTGAGCAAGGGGGGCATAGCATGTCCTGACCAGGAGAGACTCCTGGCCAATGCCTGACCCCAGGGATGGGGGAGGGAGCCTAGACACAGAACCCTGAGAGGACTCAGCATGTTAACTCTTGGAGGTCTCCTTACAGGGGGATGTGCTAACATGAAAAATGTCCACAGCAGATAATTTACAAGACACTTAGAACTTTGCTATGCACTTTCTAATTCCCTCCTCTGCTTCAAATCTTGAAGTATTTCTCTTATTTTTGGTATTATATTAGCTTACTTAATGTGTAAACATTTCCTAAAATATTTAGGTATGTTTACATATGTAGAAATAAGTATGTTTATAAAGAGAAGAGGAAGGAAGAAAGGGATCATACCAAACTGTTAAAAGTGGTTACTTCTGGGCTGGAGAGATGGCCTAGCGGTTAAGAGCGCCGACCGCTCTTACAGAGGACCCGGGTTCGATCCCCAGTACCCACATGGCGGCTGAGAACCGTCTGAGACTCCAGTTCCAGGAGAACTCCAGTTCCAGGGGAATCCGAAACCCTCTTCTGACCTCCGCGGCATTGCACGACACGGGTGCACAAACTTGCATGCAGACAGTACATTCATACATATACAGAAAAAAAAAAGTGGTTACGTCTAGGGGGCAAGTTAAGGAACTATAACATTATTATTTTGTATAGTTCATTATATTCTGGCAAGGGATTCGAATTGTGGAGTGATTTTTTTTAACTTACTTGCCTATGGAATTTTGTGGTTTTCAAATAAATGTATTTCTCAACTTTGGTTTATCTAAGAAGCACTTAGTGAGCACTGTTATGAGGCAAGGGCCCTGCGGATGTTGGCGTTGATGATGTGCATGAAGCTTAGATTCATCCCTGCTGGCTGCCTGTTGCCTTTCCAGGCAGGAGCATTGAGCCCTTTCCCAGCCTGACCAAACAAACATTTAGAGGCAGCTGCATGTGTATAACAAGGTTGCTGATAAGGTGTTCCTAAGGCACAGAGACCCTTATTCCAGAAACCCTGCCTACAAAAGGCTCCGGACATAATTTCTTCCTCCTGCTCCTCCTCTTCTAGTTCATGAAACAAGTTCTCACTATGTAGCCCAGGGTGACCTGAAACTCTTCCAAGTGCTGGGATTGCAGCACCACACCTGGACCTCTGTATTATTAGCTACTTTTCTGTTAATGTGATAAGACCAGGAACAAGGCAACTTCTAAAAGGAAGAGCCTGTTTTGGCTCACGGTTCAGAGGCGTGAGAGTCTACAATGGCAGAGGTATGGCAGCGAGCAGCAGGTATGGCGGCAGGAACAGAAGGCTAAAAGGTCACATCTTCATTAGTAAACAAAATGAGAGCGAGCTGACTGGAGGTGGGGCCAGGCCATCAGTCTCAAAGACTGACTTCCTTTCTCCAACAAGGCCATGCCTTCTAAAACTCCCAGAGACCTCCCCTAAAGAGTGCCACTAACCAAGTGTTTAAACACAGGGGGTTCTGGCGGCATCCTTTCTCATAAACCACCATAGTCCCTAACAGTGTCACTCTCTTCAGAAGGTCCAGGACTACCCTGGAGCAGAGGCACTGGAAATAATTCTAGTCTCTCTGGAATTGCCTCTGACATTGAGGATGCTGGCTTCAGTACAACTCAGAGAGAAATGGTGAGGATGGTATAAACCTAGGACCCTGAGCTAAACCCAGGGCATGTGGAAACCAGAATCCAAATCACCAGCGCCCCTGGCCAAGGTCCAGGTTGGTCTAAAACCTGTCAACAAATGAGGGAACCCAGGAGGCTCTTTGCGCTCCAAGATCCTCTCAAGCCGACTGAACAAACAGCTGCGTTGATTTCTGTTCCCTCTCCAGATTCAAGGCAAATAAAAACCCCAGAGCTTGATGGGTCAAAAAGAACACAATATACTGGGATTGCCTTTTATATTTTGGCTTAGAAAGACATTGTTTTGCAAACCATGGGGGCAAGATTTTATTATGCTGTTTTCCAAAAAAATTACTTGGCAACTTTCTCCTAGTTCCACGTGGCACAAGAATGTCAGACATTCAAGGAAAATCGATCAGAGTTTTCTCCCCCAGGCAGTCTGGAAGTCAGCTTCCCTGAGGCTGTATGGAAGAGCAGGAAATATCACTAGTCTATCTTTGCAAACTGGGACTCCCATTCAGAAACTCTTGCCTGTGGAGGTTTTATCCTCATGTCCTTGGGACAAGAGGAAGCCTAGGTTTGAAGGTGTGTAACTCGGCTGTGTAAGTCTAAGTTCCAGCGAGGCAACTTAGTTATGGTTTCAAGAACCCCTTATGATGAGTTATGGTTTCAAGAACCCCTTCCATGGCCCTTTCAGCTCTGGCTTGGCTTTGACCCTCTGTCCTCAACTTTCAGTCCCATCTAGTCTCTACTACCCCATTTTCTTCTGTGCTCCCCAAGGGGGGATCCGTGGCAGAGCCCTTCTGCCACGCTGTTTGCATCTGGTTTCCTTCTGAGTGGTATGAAGAAAGAGGACACCAAGCTGAGTGTGAATCCTGACTTCCCCTCTTCCCATGATCATCTTCGGTTTCTTCATCAGTAACATGGGATGACCATCAATGTTTCATGGAGTTATCACAAAGATTTGAGACGATGGAGGGAGAAGGCCAGGAGTGAGCCTAGAGATTCGTAGAAGGTACTGTTGATTCGTCCATCCATTCATCCGTCCATCCATCCGTCCATCCATCCATCCGTCCAAATATTATTTTAGTGCTATAGAATTCAGGCAACATGTTTATTCACAGCAGCATACTGTCTGCAAAGGCCAAGGTGCTTTTCTTAGGGAGTTTACAGGCCAGGGAAATGGACAGAAATTACATAAATACAGCAGTGACTGTGTGATCACTAAGTGACACAGGGGCTATATTAGCAGATAAAGGTTCTAGTCCCCTGTAGACTGCAGAGGCAGTTCAGGCACCTCTAGAAAGGTGACAGTTTAGGACCTGAAAGGCAGACATCAGACAGACAGAAATGAACTTTCCCTCCTGTCTGCCAGTACAATGGGAGTGAGTGGAAATGTGCACTCTGGGGGCACAGAGCTGTGTCCCAGCCCCACAGTTGTCCCAGGTACCGTGGGATTAGAGGTAGTGTCAGCATCCGGGGTGCTGTTCCAGAAGTGGAGTGGAAGGGAGCCCCACACTTGTGTACAGATGTTCAACTGGATAAGTTGTCTCAGCCCAGGGACGTAACCACTCTGAGCCTCATGCATTAACCATGCACCTCATGGAATGGGGAGGGAAAATTGGACAAGACAGCCCTTGGAGCAGGGCATAGTAGTTACAAGGAGGTAGTGTCAGGATGGCCTTGGAGGAGCTATTAAAGCACTCTGTCCCTCAGATTTCTCATCTGTAAAATGGGGCTGATAAGAGTACCTGCCTCTTAGAGTCACTGGAAGGAGTAAATCAGTGACTGACACACAGCCTCTGGCACATTATAACGGTCGTGTCCTCAGTGGGCTGTGTTCAAAGCACAGCTCCTTTGCTGCCTCCTCCCAGTCATGTTCTGAATGTTTCCAAGGCCCTGAACTGAAGGCCCAGGACCAACTGATTACCTAATTAATTCTTGGTATTTTTGAGACAGACTGCCTTAGAACTCACCATGGTAGTTCTGGCTAGGCTCACACGTGGTAATCCTTCTGGCTCAGGTCCCAAGCGCTAGGGTTACAGGCAAAGACCACCATACTCAGTGTCAGGCCAGGACCTGAGGACTCTACCTGTCTGAGGAGGCTGGTGAGTACCATCTAAGGAAGCCATCTGTATCTTTTGAACTGGGGGATACAGAAGGCACCAGGCAGAGGAAAGAGGCTACAGAGGGGGTGAGGGAACGTCTTTGTGAAGGGTCTCCTGATGGCTCCACAGGTCAGGAGGGCACTGAAACAGCATCCCTCCCTGAAGCCCAGGTGCACCCGGCTGCTCCTACCCAGCTCCGGCCGGACTCCATTCACAAGAAGGGATATGATGAGACCAGGAGTTGTCTGATTGCTACAGGCAACCCTCCCAAGGAGTTGAACCTGTCCTTCCCGTGAGTTCCCCTCCAATGGCTGATGAGACTCAGGCCATCAGCTGAGGAGAGGCCCCTTCTAGGGCTACAGGCTTTGTTTCCTACCCTGGCTCTTCTCCCATGGTCTTTCTGATCCTTACAATTCTGCAGCAAAAATCAACACCTGACGACCAGGGCCTGCAAACCATCAGAACTGGTGGGTTTGAGTTCTGTGTAGAGGTCTTCATCTGGCTTACTCTCCTCAAGCAATACTTGGAGGTGGTGTCTCCCAGCTTTACCATAAAGGGACGGAAGCACACCTGCCTTAAGGGGCATTGCTGAGGCCCATACAGTTGGGAAACACAAGGACAGGCATTCAAATCCTCAATTACATGATTCCAAAGTCTAGGTTTTCTCCTGGACGTCAGCTGCCTGACACTGAGGCCCGGCTGTGCTGCTTGTTTGCTGAGAATTGGGTGCGATTCTGCCCCTTGTTGATAGTGCCACAGATGTGCTGCTGAGCTGGGGGCCTGGCCAACTACCCTTCTCACACTGTCCTTTGGCCCAGTGGCAGGAAAAGGGGCCCAAAAGTCCTGAGGAGGAAAAGAGTACTTCTACCTTCTTCATGGGCCAGCAGCTAAGGCACTGTTTGCCTTGTGGAAAGACTTGGGGGCATCTGGAATATTCTCTCTGCTCCTCTGGCTCTTCCTTCCTGTCTCCCCCCCACCCCCCCACCCCATGCGCATGCAGCCTTCATGCAGCTGCAGGGAACCATGCCAGCGGAGGTGTTGAAATCCACAGAGAGCCATGGCTTGGCACCTGGGGAGCACTTTTCAGCACTTTGGAATGACAGCTTCTTCCAGCAAGGTCACACTGTGCCATTACAGACGGAGGAAAGGAGGGCAAAGGCAGGTGGTCGGGCCTGAGTTGAACTTCTCACCCGGGTGGGAAGCAGGGCAGCCCTGGTTCCTGCTTCCAGTGTTCCACATTCCCGGTGACCCTGAGAAAGCCACTCACCCACCCTCTTCAGCCCTCAGTTTTCTGGCTTGTCAAAAATAGGGGGTTTGGGCTGAGGAGATGGCTCCACCAGTAGAGTGCTTACCATGCATTCTTTTTTAAAATTTTATTTATTTTTGTATGTGTATGAATGTACTGTCTGCATGTAGGTTTGTGCACTCATGTCCTGCAATGCTGCGGAGGTCAGAAGAGGGCATTGGATTCCCCTGGAATTGGAGTTACAGATGGTTCTCAGTCACCATGTGGGTGCTGGGGTCCTCTGCAAGAGCAGTTGGTGCTCTTAACTGCTAGGCCATCTCTCCAGCCCCACCATGCATTCTTAAAATGGATCCCTAGAACCAAAGAGCCAGGCACAGTGACATGTGCCTGTAATCCAGTGGAGGGGGTGGAGACTGCTGGATCTTTGGGGGCCACTAGCCAGCCAGCCTGATCTAATTGGCAAGTTCCAGGCCAGTGAGAGACCCTGTCTCAAAAAGCAAGGTGGGTAGCACCTGAGGTAACAGCACCTGGGTTTTTTTTGACATGTATGATGTATGTGCATACACATGCACATACACTCACAGGGGAATTCAGGGGCTCTTAACTTGGGCTATCTAGAGCAATGACAGTCACAAGATATGCTGGGAACAGTAGTAGCTGCTGGTTGCTAAGGCTTAAACATATTTACTTGAGGATTGTGATTCTGTGTGTGTGCGCACGCGTGTGTGTGTGTGTGTGCGTGCATGTGTGTGTGTGTGTGTGTGTGTGTGTGTGTGTGTTCCTATAGGTGTGTGGAGGTCAGAGGACAAGGGGGGTTGATTCTCTCTTTCCACCATGTGGTTCCGGATACTGAACTCGGGTCACAGCAAACACTTTTACTGTGCTGCTGTCTTACCAGTCCCCTTCCCTCTTTTTTTTTTTTTAGACTTTTCGAGACAGGGTCACCCTGTAGCCTCAGCTGTCCTGGAACTCACTCTGTACACCAGGATGGCCTTGAACTCACAAAGATCGGCCTGCCTCTGCCTCCCAAGTGCTAGGATTAAAGGCATGCGCCACCACACCCGGCCCCTTCCCTCTTTTTAAAGACAAATCTGCAAGGTCGGATGGACAACTATCCCATTTATAGGTGTGAAACCAACTCTTTAGAGGTCAAGGAGTTACCCCAATTACAGGGTGAAATGAGAGAGCTAAGATCGAACTCCAGCCCACCAGGGTGACCATTACATTCCCCTGCTTCTGAGGAGATGGCTCCCTGGGCAGAGGTAGGACTCTCTGTGGCCAGCTGGCTGGACTCAAACCTGTGCTGGGCTGCAGGGAAGAGTCTGGTAGGCCCCCATGCTGAGTTCACAGGGAAGGAGCAGGGACCCTTCTGTTCCTCCTGCTCAACAGAGCTACTGTCAGGGCCGAATGCCATCACAGTGCCTGTGCCCTCAGTCTCCCTTCTGAAGACCCTGACCTACTTTTTCTTTTGTAGAAATGTGTCCCCTAGAAAGCTTGTCATAGGTGGGGGGCATTCCACTCACCTACTAGATAAATCCAGCCTTCAGGTCTGGGACTCCAAGGCTTCTGCCTTACCCTTCCTGTCTCCTGCTTTGGGCCCTGTCTTTCTTTCGTGGCCATATAGACGACCTCCAGGGAAGCAGAGGCAGGACAGCTCAGAGCTTTAACTTGTCCTAGTCTATTTCTGCAGTGTAGCATAACCTTGGGCAAGTGATGCAATCAGCCTGCGCCTCAGTTTTACACCCAGGGCTATTTATAGATCCTACTGTCCTTAGATCCCATGGCCCCTTGAGCCCCCAGGATAGCTATGAATGTAGTGTAACACATCATAGCTCACATGTCACAGTATCAAAAGGCTTGGTATCCATGTTAGTATGTTTGCAAAAGCTCCTCGGCGACCTGTGTGCAGCTACAATTAGGAACCACTGAGTCAACACGGAACCTCCAAAGGATTTAGAATGTGACTTGTGCCTCAAGTCCTTGGTGTTAGGCAGACAGCACAATGCCTGGCTTGAAGCCAGCATCCTGGAAATACCTTTTGAATGAATGGACAATTCTATTTATTCACAAGATTAAGATGTAAGTGATCCTTACCCCCAAATCAGCCCAGAAATCTACCAACCAGTCTCCTCTGCTGGTAGTGACTCCACATGAGATGCTCCTGAGCAAGTAAGGTGGACTCCCCACCTGCTGCACACAAAAGAGAAAGGGACTCTACCCAGGGACAGAGTTGGGGGCAAGTCAACAGTTGCATGTCTGGGCTTCTCTGTTTCCTGCCCAGGCACAGAGCCCACGCCAGGTTCAGACTTGAAGTGGACAGATGCACTTTCCTGAATCCTCACACTGTGTTCCAGATGGCACCGGATCCCACCATGCTGCTGGGACAGAAATGGCTCTGAACACAATGGCGTGGGTGGAAAGCCTATTTTTTCTTCTTCTGTGACTGATGTTCAGTTAGGCTGCTGAAAACTAGGACACTCTATCTTTGTGTGGGGGGGGGAGGCAGAGGGGGCTGTGCCCAGTCTCTCAGGGTCATGTGGAGTTTTCCTTCCTCTCTCATGCTGGGCTGTCCTAGAAGGCCTCCTGGAAGCAACTGCTGCATACAGAGCACAATGGGACTCCATGGAGAGGGCAGGGGGCTAGCTTTGCCTTAGTTAAAAATAAATGGGGGGGGGGAGTAGTGTCCAATGTGCTCTGATAGAACTCAGACAGTAACTCAGAAGGGACAAAACTCTGTAAGACACAGGCTAATAAAGGGGACATTTCTCCAGCTTATTCCTTTGACCTATTTCTGTCTAGTCCAGCTAGACTGTATCAAATGCATGAAGTGGCCAAAGTGAAGGGGTTAGTGTGACAGGAAGCAAGGCCGAGAGCCAGCATCTGGGAAAGAGCCTGGCAGCAAGCGTTTCTCCAATGTCCACTCTGCAAGGCAGCTCTAGCTGGTTTCTCTTTACAGTCAGACATTGCTATTCAATTTAAAGAAGAGAAAACTGAGGTGCAGAGACATCACTTTAATCAGTAAGTGGCTGAAGTTGGCTCTGAATTCTGACTGTGAATCCTAAGGTCTAGCCTTCTCCCTGTGTCCAATACTGGGCCAGACGGCTCTGGCGTGGGCCCCAGGCAAGGCTATCTTAGGATGCCAAGCAAGGGCAGGTAATTGCCAGCACCTGGCTGGAAGAGAGGGCAAGGAGACAGCAGCTCCCCTATTCAGGCCAAGAGCAACAGTTTTTTCTTTTTTTTTTTTTTTTTTTCAGAGTGTGGCTTTGCACAGTGCTTCAAGGCTGGGGTCCTAGAGCTGAGAACATTGAGCAGGCCCCATGAGCTGAGCCCAAGGAAGGTCCTTCCCCCCCCCCCCAGAGAGACATAAAGGAGAACCAAGGTAACAGATCCAGCCTGTGCTAAACAGACTTCAACAAGCTACAGCCATCAGTCACTGGGTTGCATCAGGAGCCTGGTACCAGCAGCTTGCCCACATGACTAAGGACACTGGAAATGGCCTTGAGAGATCCATAGAATGGTCTGACCACTGAGCACAGCAGAGGTCTAGCGTTACCTCTCTTTGTGATCAGGGCTGAGCTGCTTTATTCTTCTGCTTCTGTTCCTGAAATGGACTGTCGTTTGATGCATCAAATGGTTATTGAACTGACACCCCAGTGAGCACTGAAGATGCTCTGCCCAGGGACCCACGAGCCGTCGGCTGGCGTCAGTGCTTCCCTTCCCCAGCACATCTGTGCTTTGCTCAAACGCTCACCCCCTGCCATCCTGCTCTAAGCCACCTTTAGCTCTGTACGGAGGCTGCCTGGAGGCCTAGGATGGACTACAGGTAAGAAGAAAGCCCAGTGCAATTGTCCAGAACAGACTCTGGGGAGTAACGAGTTCTGGAACTCTCCATGGATGGGGATGAGTCTGGGGCCCCAAACCACACAGTCTCCTGGTTTATCTCTGTCCCACCCTTCCTTACCAGTTTGTTCTAGAATCACTTCTTTACCAGACCACCAGTCCTCATCCTAGCCTCTATATCAGAGGAGTCCACTTATGATAGCACTCTGACAGGTGATAGGGAAGGTTAAATGTTATGCCTTGTGCAACAAGTCCAACTTGATGCTTGGTGCACGGGCAGTGATTGATAATGGCAGCCACTCATTTTTAGATGGAACCAAATGAAATTGCCAATGATGGCTATGTTTGACTCTAAACACAGTCATTTCCTAGTGACATGTTACAGTCCAGTCTCTTAACATTCTCCCACTAGCTGCAGCAGAAATAAAAATTCTCTCTAAAGAAGATCCAGGCTTGCTCTGATGAGTTCCCAACTTAGCATCCTTCTCCCTGATCCTGTCTTCCTCAAAACAGTGCTGGCCTCAGATGTTGCCCTAGTAGCTGGTGTTTCACTGCCTGGCCCCGGGCCAGAAGCACTTGTTATTTAAGCAGAAAACCATGTGAATCTGGGCCCCACCCAGAACAGAAGAGACGGCAGGGCAAGGGTGGGGGACAGCAATCAGTGTGGTCAAGTGGAGAAGGGCCAGATCACAAATAGGAAAAACGTTGTCAGCTCCGCCTCCAGTCCTCCTGGGGCCAATGTTTTGTAAATATATTTTTGTTTTTTTTTCCTCCAAAGATGACATTGTGGCCTCTGAATGCCCGCTGCTGCAAACCTTCTCTTTGAAGGGCCATGGTGTGGTTAGGGTACATCTCAGCTGTAATCACTGGACAAATGAGCACTGTGTGTCAGTACAATGCTCCCGGCTGACAGGGGCAGGAAAGGGGCATGGAACTTTACTGCTTATATTTCCTCCACCTATCCCTGTCTCCCAAACACACCATCCATTCCCCTTCCATCACGAGGGCCTCCTGCGGAGGGGAAGAGTCATGCAAGGTGGTCTGCCTTCAAACACAGAGGAGACCCAGGACCCAAGGAGAGGCAGAGCCCATGCAGTGGATAAGCAAAAGAAAAAAGTGAATTGGAAAACATGGGGACAGTCGGCATCGAATTGGGAAGTCCCCACCATTGGAACTGGGAGCTACACACGAGGGGCCTTGCTGCCCTGGGACCTCAGTCTACAGTCCACCAGGTGTACAGAAACCCACCTGGAGTCATCTATGTGCTGTCTACTACCTATCCAGTCCCCATCTTATCTTCACACACATGCACACATTTAAGGTTTCTAGGAAAGCAAACACTTTCCTCCACTGTGTCCCCAGAGCCCAGAGCAAAGCCTGGCCCAGGACAGGTGTTCAATCCACTTGTTGACTGAATGAATGAAATAAAATTATTTATTGGTCAATAGGCAAAAATATCCAGAGAAGCAACTAGTGTTCCTGGGGCATGAGAAGTGATCAATGGATCCTATGGAATTTTCTGGAAGGGAAAAGCCCAGACCAAGTTTTGGTGGATCTGCATGAACAAAGTCAAGCGAGGAGTTTTTGCTTTACCAGAAAATACTATAAGCAGAGCGTCCCTATGCAGTGGCTGTTTTGTCTATAGCTGTAGCATATTCAGATTTTCCGTATGTTTAGCATTAAGCAGCAGTACACATGAGCTCTCTTAGATGAGAGATAGTGAAAGCAAATGCTGCTATAAGGAGCCAAATGACCTGGCTTCTTGGGCCAGACATGGACTTCCAGGATTACCTACAGAGCAGCCTTCTAAGTCACATGCAAGTCACAGTCCAGGGAAGATGTCAGTGAGCTTTGTTCTGTCAGAGACAGAGCACCTTCAGGCAGTTGCTGTGGGAACTTCCTCCCATGAGTCTGCCTGAGCAGCCAGGGTTGTGGGATGGATGCCATTGATGTCTCTCTGACAGAAGACCTGACCTCAGAGTCACAGAGGGCCCACACATGTCACACTGTCACCTGGCCTGTGTGTTTCATGGTCATTGCTGGTCCCTCATCACACTAACCCTTCCAACCACACAGCCAGACGAGGCAGGGTCTGAGCCAGGTGGAAGGCATTCTCAGCCTGTTCTTGCAGTGAGCACAGGGCATGCAGGCCTTCAGACACAGAGCCTGGGGCATGCAGGCCTTCAGACACAGAGCCTGGGGCATGCAGGCCTTCAGACACTGAGCACGGGGCATGCAGGCCTTCAGACACAGAGTGCAGGGCATGCAGGCCTTCAGACAGAGAGCCTGGGGCATGCAGGCCTTCAGACACTGAGCGCGGGGCATGCAGGCCTTCAGACACAGAGCGCGGGGCATGCAGGCCTTCAGACACAGAGCGCGGGGCATGCAGGCCTTCAGACACAGAGCGCGGGGCATGCAGGCCTTCAGACACTGAGCGCGGGGCATGCAGGCCTTCAGACACAGAGCGCGGGGCATGCAGGCCTTCAGACACTGAGCGTGGGGCATGCAGGCCTTCAGACACTGAGCACGGGGCATGCAGGCCATGTAAAGGTGTAGGGTGGGCTGTGTGGGCCTGCCAGGGCGAGGAGAGTCTCAAGAAGATGGTCCCATGTGCGTGTTATATAGGGCCAGGGAACCACCATGAGCTGGCCTAGACCCTCCCTGCGGGCACTGCCCACATATCAGGATGGCAGACAGGAGACATGGTATTCTGGACAGAGACCTATTCTAAGTGTTGCTAGGGTAATAAGGCAACAAAAGGAAATTAAAGGAGTACTAATTGGAAAAGAGGAAGTCAATCTATCCCTTTTTGCAGATGATATATAGTTTACCTAAGGGATGCTAAAACCTCCACCAGAAAATTCCTAGAAACAATTGAGTTTCAGTCAAGTGGCAGGATACAAAATTAACCTAGAAAAATCAGTAACCTTTCTTTACACCAACAACAAGCAACTGAAGAAGGAATACAAAGAGACCTTTCCACTTACAATAGCCTCAAAAACAATAAAATACCTAGGAACAAACCTAACCAAAGATATCAAAGATCTCTACAACAAAAATTTTAAACCCCTGAAGAAGGAAATTGAAGAAGACATCAGAAGATGGAAAGACCTCCCATGCTCATGGATTGGAAAAATTAATATAGTAAAAATGTCCATTTTACCAAAATTAATATACAGATTAAATGAAATTCCCTTAGTTCTTAAACATGGTGACTAAAAAATTTTAAATCACACATGCAGTTTTCAGCCTGCTTGTATTAGAAACACTAGTAGCACTGGAAGAACAATCTACCCCTAATCAACATGCAGATCCCCAGGCCCCACCCAGACCTGTCATAACACCCGCCAGGATCTGCACCACCCTTCAGCAGGTGTGCTTGCCCATAAAAGTTTGAAAAGTGCTGTATTCTAGGCTTTTCCTATCTGAGCTATTGTGGAAAGTGTCACAGTGAATGCAGGTGTGCAAGTGTCTATATGCTGACCTCATTTCCTGCAAATGTACTCACATGATTTATATACACTAGAGGCCTGTGTGGAACCATCACAGTGAAGCCATTCACCTATATAATTAGCATGTATCAATACAATTAAACACCAAAGAAACTCATATAAAGAAGAAAGAGTGGGCCAGGTGTGGTGGAGAACACCTTTAATCTCAGCACTCAGGAGGGAAGCAGGTAGACCTTTGAGTTTGAGGCCAGCCTGGTGGACATAGGCAGTTCCAGGCCCGCCAGGACTACACAGTTAAACCCTGTAGAAAAAAAATGATAAAAATAAGGAGGAAGAGAAAGAGGAGGAAGAGGAGGAGGTAGAGAAGGAAGAGGAGGAAGAGGAAGAGGAAGAGGAGGAGGAGGAGGAGGGGAAGAAGAAGAAGAAGAAGAAGAAGAAGAAGAAGAAGAAGAAGAAGAAGAAGAAGAAGAAGAAGAAGAAGAAGAAGGAGAAGAAGAAGAAGAAGACTTTCAGAAAATATCTGGCCAACTCATTCCCTGGGTTGCCTTGCATCACAGGTCTCACGGACCCAGAGAGAAACCAAGTCTGCACCATGTTAGGGTAGCAGAATTTGTCTGAAAATGGGGGTCTGGTTCTCTGAGTAACTGTTTTAAAATTGCTATGTGACCTTCGTTAGATCACTGGCATTCTCTGGGCTAATTCCCCATTTTGCAAATGAAGAACCTGGACCAGAAGACTTTCAGAGTTCCCAAAGAAGCTTTAGCTGGTACAGTGGAACCCATGTTGTTACCATGTGTCCAAAGAGACCCAAGACCCTAGAGAGACTCAGATTTTGTCTTCATCTTAAGCTTCCACATTCTCCTGTACAGAGGGACTCAGCAGGGACTCAGTGCCTCTGTTCCCATTATCACTGCCTCCTTCAGGCCTGGCGAGCACCACTTTAACATTGTCATTGCAGTAGATGGAGCACTTCCTATGTGTTGGGACTGACTGAATGCTTTCTACAACTAATCTCATATAACCCTTACCTGACCATGAAAAGTGGTGCTGTGTGTGTGTGTGTGTGTGTGTGTGTGTGTATGAGGAAATCAAAGCACAGAAATATTTACAACATACATACATATATATGTATATATGAAGAAATCAAAGCACAGAAAGATTTGCAACTTTGCCCAGGATTTCATTGCTTGTGAGTGGTCCACCCTCAGGGGCCCTTGGACTTTGGCCCACGTAGTCATGACAGGCAGGAGGTGAAGCTCGAGATGATGATGAGCTAGTAAATAGGGAGGTCCTAACTAGACATAACCAATCGAATCCATATACAGGGTTGTTTCTGCAGCATTTGTTGGACCTTCCTTTGCCAACAGGAGCACCTCTGTGTTCCATCCAGTGCCCTCGAGATGGAAGCCTATGGGAGAGACCTCTTGTCTTTGCGCTACATTGACATCAGTACCCCCAAAACACAGTGGTGAGGCTAGTACCTATCCCGGGGCTCGTCCTACATCCCCACTTCCTCTCCCCAAGTTCTTCTCAGTCCTGGTCAGTTGTCACCTCATCTCTTAATGGTGACCTTGCCCTCAGCCTTTGGAACTGCCTGGGCAGCCATTATGAATACCCAGGGTATGTGCCAACTTCCTGACTCTAAGACGCATCGTTCCCACAAACTATCCATCTCTGGCAGGGGCTGGCCTCCATGGCTCTGTCCTGGAATTACGTGGCCTTTATTCACAGCAATCTTGCCCTAAGTAGGATCTGAAATAGAACACGGAGGAAAGCCACACTGGATCCCTCCCTCCTCAAAGGTTCCAGAGCCTAGAGGAGTGTTTCCTCCACCGAGTCTTCCAGCCAGGGAGTGTGCCTATTGGATGCTTCCTCCAACCTCTGAGAGCCACTGGGTGTCCACAGCTAAAAGGACCACGTGAGATTCCAGCCAAATTGAGCTCTTTGGACAATGGAAAGGGATGCTATTAATAACTCTACCTGAATAAGGGGCCGGTGCAGGCTGCTCTAGCTCAGCCTGGCCACCGCTGTGCCCTGTAGTTGGCAGATCACTCAGACACATCCACAGAGGCTGTTGAGAAAAGAGGGCAGTTGATGGGACCCCCTTGTTGACCACTGCTCAGTTTAGAGGGACACTCACACCTCACCTATAAGACTTGTCTTTGGAATTTGAAAGGACCTATGAATTTTGTCATTCAATTCTAAAATTCTGCCATTTTATTTTACTACTTACATCTTTTCCGTCAACACCGACGCTAAAACTGCTACCTAGGAAGGTGCTTGCTGTGGGTTTGGCTGTGGTTATGTGTTCCTCTGGTTGCTATATCTGGGAGGCAGGATGGGGTGGGGAGTGGACACCATGTCCAAGGTGCTCACTAGAAAGGACAAAGTCTGAACTAGTTTATATATTTGGCTGCTCCCTCTTTAGAAACTTCTCCTCTGTTGGACCCTGAGTCTTAGGGAGTTTTATTATCGTGCAGTGGGAGATGCCATGTGGGATTCTTTCTCACATGGAAGACCTTGAGCTTGACAGCATCCAGTGCTTGTATAGGTGTCACCCCCCCCTTCACTCCATTCAGTGACCTCTGTAGAAACCAGAAGGCAGATCTTATGGCGGGGAGACCTGGGGTGTTGGATTTGGCAGCACCTTAACCTTGGTGGAGGTGGGGTGGGGAAGCAGGCGGGGGGATAAAGGCTCCCCACGAATGTCCTTGAATCAGCTAAGCATGCCTTTTCTCAGTGAGACTTGACCTAGCCAGATAGGGTGGGGCACTGAGCCCCTGTAGTGACCTTGGTCTTCCCTGACAAAGTACTGCACCTCTCTTGACACACAAATGTTCATGCTTACACGCATGCACACACATGCACACACAATGAGAATCTACTACAAGAACACTGAGCTGTTCTTTCTTTTCCTCGAAGCTTGTTGAATTCCTCCCTCCTCCACCTCCTGCTTCACACTTCCAATTTCCCTGGAGATAAAAAGATAATTTGAAAATTAGCTTCTTCCAGCCTGGGGGACTCTTCTCAGATGGAAACTCACAAGGCCTTGGGAAGGCATGCTGGGGAGGGCTACAGGCGTGCTCTCCTCATCCGGATGGGTGGTAGCCACACAGGCATGCTCACTTTGAGGGGACTCCTGGCTCCTGTGCTTTCTTCTCTGACCCTATCACTTTGGTGGGAGTTGAACTTAAAAAAAAAAAAAAGCCTGAGCCCTGATTGCAGCTATCTATCTCCGGCTGGTTCCTGGTCTCCAAGGGTGAATTCAGCTCCAAGCTGCAGTGTAGATGCAGGGGCTGCCACGGTAGCAGGGAAACCGGAGTGAAGCCATATGGACTCCACGCTGAGGAGCACGCTGAACCAAGACCTACCTCTGGACAGATGCACTCCTGGGGTAGCAGAGTCAGGGGCATTGTAAGGGGAGCAAGGCAGAGAACTCTGGTCTGGAGGGACAGACAAACCTGCGTTCCCATCCACGTTCTGTCTCTTTCTTGCCACGTAACCTTGGGAAAGTTATATAAACTTTCTAATCTTCGGTTTCCTCCATCAGTAAAATGGAGCTAATAACAGTACCTGCTCCATGTGAATGCTGTGGGAATCACCTGTGCTGCTGTAGGGTTTAGCCCAGGGCCTGCTCAAATATGTAAGTACCCATTAGAAACTGAATATTATAATTGAGGCCTGCCCCCTCATTTTATAGGAGTTAACTTAGACCCAGAGAAAGAAGTATCTATTGAAGGTCACTGAGCCAAGATGAGGACGGTGACGAGGACACCATGAGTTGCTGCTTTTCCCACACTGGGGACTCCAGGCTCGCATCATCCAGGGAATGGACTTCTTTTTTTTTTTTTTTTATTTTTTTTTAAATTTATTTATTTATTTATTTATTTATTTATTTTTATGTGTATGAATGTATTGTCTGCATGCAGGTCTGCGCACCCGTGTCGTGCGATGCCGCGGAGGTCAGAAGACGGTCTCGGATTCCCCTGGAACTGGAGTTCTCCTGGAACCGGAGTCACAGACGGTTCT